>LZPO01098104.1:5115-16882 GCA_001675575.1 Neotoma lepida
CAGAATCCCACACCAGGTGGTGACATGGTCAAGCCCAGAATGTCAACATCTGAAGTGGACCACTGACTGCCATGTATACCTGGACATACAATGGGTCAGCATGGCCAGTGGTAGATCTTATGAAGAGTTCCTTCATTTCTAGGTCTGGTTCCCATTTAGCCAGTTGATGACCCTAAAACCTAGATGCTTTTCAAAGTTCAGGGTCTTTAGACCAATTAGATAAAAATAAAAACAATCAGAGGTGTTAATATTAAAGATTTCTCCTAGTTCATTTCATTGTTCTGTATCACTCTTCAAGAATGTCCTTTCTTTATGATGGAGGTTGGTTGGGGCAACAACAAATNGTCCAGCCATAGTCCCTTGCTGGATAAAGTCAGCAATGTAAACATTTAAAGGTGGTACCTTCCTCTTGCTAGATCTGGCCAGTATCAACTCCTCTCACATCATCACCGTTGAAGCACACAGAACTATCAATGCAGACTTGTTTGGCTTAGGAAGAGACACTCCATCTAAGAGCTGTGCAGATGCACTTTTCCTTTCCATCCTAACACTACTCAAGCAAGGAGGGGCGGGNGCCCCAGGTTCAAGAGTTGACAGGAAAGCCAGGCAGTACACCAAGGACCACATGCTCTAGCATGCTTCTCCTGGGCAGAGATTGGGAACAAAGAGGCAGATCTCTGGAGCACACCCTCCGCCCTTTCTAAACAGTCTTTGTTACAAGAAAACTGCAAGGGAGATAACACCTTGTCTCTATCTGAGAGTCTGGTTAATATCATAAGCTCTAGCTCCAGACTGTTTAAGTTNAAGTCCAACTTACTAAACTTCTAGAACATGTAGTACACACTGCTGTATATATGATCTTCCAAACACAATAATGTCCATTATGCAACACATAACTATACTCAGATCTATGTACCTGATTTTATAAATGTATATAATTTATAAATATACTATCCAATTATTACCTGAACATCTACTGGCATTGGTGGCAAAGAGTGGCAGGCTATAAGANATACANACAGGTACTTATGCACACTAACTACATATGGATTCAACATCCCTAATGAATGAGGCTTTTGTGTCTGACCTTGTGGAGACACTGTAAAGACAGGAAGGGACAGATCACCTTTAATAATTTTCATTATTAGTCAACCAGAAAGTCAGTAATGNTGGATCTTCAATTCAGACAAGGTGGTCTAAGTGACAGGANCTGAACCATGAAAAGAAGTGGGACGCCATGGTCCAATCTACCCCACACTCCCAACTATAGGTGTCAAGGCCTACAAATGTTGGGACTTCCTGTGCTACCAGTCAATCACTTACAGATCTTAGGGTCCTCCAACCCAAGGNNCTCACTTGCAGGTNTTAGATTCTCCAACCCAGAACCCTCTCCTGTAGGCCTCAGGGTCCCAGAATCTGGCTNTGCACCTGTAGGTATTTGGGTCCCCTACACAGGACCTCTCTTGCAGGTCTCTAATTCCCCAGAGCCCGGTCTCTCTCTTGAAGGTCTCAGGGCCACCACAGCTTAGTCTCTCACCTGCAGATCTCGGTTGTGGTTTTCACACAGGAGCTGCAGGAAGCGCAGGATGGGCTGCATGATGGTGATGACCGCACTCATCTCTAGGTCATCCTTGGTTTTGTCAGTTGTCGCCTGGGTGCCCTCCCCAGACTGGTAATGGTCATCAGGGTCGGCCTCCCTCCGGAAGGTGTTAAAGGCTTTCCTGGTGGCAGCAGATGCTTCCAGGAGCTGATCCCGGACCTCTTCTGTNATCTGTGTTGTGGGCTCTTTGGCTAAAAGGCAAACTTGTGACAGTCAATACTGCTACNTCCACAGAAGTTCTATTTTCTATACTCCAGAGGACAGTCAGAAACCCAGGTTCCTGCATTTGCTAGGGATCTGTAAGATTGGCAAAAACAACTTGATTGTGCTTTCGACATGTCATTCAGGTTTGTGTTGTGCTATAGAGCAACGGCTTTAGTACAGGATCTGCTGACCTCCTAACCTAAGGCTCTGAACCTCAGTTTCTTCCTCCATAGAATGTGAGTACATTGGTGGCTTCTAGAAGGCTCCTGGGAGACTTGAGGTAATACTAATCACAACAGCAATTAATGTTACTGGAAGGACAACTGATTGACCCCTTGCCAAATGCCAAGATACCATGAGTAAGCACTCTGTGTGTATATCTTATCTGGTGTGAATAACCCTATGAGACAACTGTGGCATCACAGATGGAAGAACAGACTGCATGGGCTCTGATGCTGGCTCAATAGTTTACAACTGTATCTGTGCCTCAGTTTCCTTATCTGTAAAATAGAGATAATCATTTTATCTAAGTACAGGGTAACTTGAGCTTTACATGAATTGACACAGATAGGTAAAGAACTTTGAACAATGATTGGCTACAGTATGGATCTAGGAATGGCTTCCAAAGACCCGTGTGTTAAAGGCTTAGGCTCAGTCCATAGTGGTATGGGAACTTAAAGATACAGAACCTTTAAGAGGTGGGTTTGGTGGGAGGNCATAGGTTAGAAGGAAGGGTGTGTCCCTGAAGGGGACTGCNTGACTTTCTTGTCTTTTCTGGTTTCTTCTGGTTCTCTGCCATGAAGGGACTAGTTTTACCCTCTGCTATGTACTCTGTTGGTCATGTGCTGCTCCAAGGCAAGTCCCAAGGTAACCAGACTGAGACCTCAATCACTCAGACAGATGTTTTCTGGTCCTCAGTTTATATGCCTCAGGTATTTGTTTACAGCAATAGAACGCTGATTAGTGCACGCCTGGTTCATACTCAGTACTCAGCAGGACTTGGTAGTTTTTTGTTTGTTTGTTTCTCTTCTTTATTTCAGTAGTGGAATATGATGGTATTTTTTTGGGGGGGGGTCCTTAATTCTACCCAGCAGCTAACTGGAAATGCCTAGAGACATTTTTGGTTGGGAGTGCAGGTGTGCTAATGGCATCTAATAGGCAAAGGTCACAAATATTGCTCAACATCCTATACCCTCTGCAAGGGAATTCTCCAAATGTCAACTGTTACTTGATTGACATCTCTAGCACTAGCCTTGAGAAATAAAGCTCAGAGTGGTTAATTAATTTGCTCAAGGCTGTTTGACTCCTAAACTTGTGGTTTATCACTCCCCCCCGCCCCCCACAGGACATTTTTTGCAGGGAGATTATAGAGGAAAAGTTTACAGTTTGGAAAATAAAGTGAAGTCACCTGACATCTATACACATCCCTCAACTTTCTCTAACAATAAGCAGAAAAGCACAGTAAAAAAGTTATTCATGGATCTTAACTGTGATTGCCAACTTGAGAGGAGTTAGAGTTGCCATGGAAACACACTTCTGAGCTTGTCTGTGAGGGAGTTTCTAGATTAGGTTAACTGATGTATGAAGAAGAGCCCTGAATGTGAGTGGCACCATTTCCTTGGCTGGTGTTGAGAACTGAATGAAAGGGAGGCGTGCTTAGCACCAGCATTCATCCTGTTCTGCTTTCTGACTGTGAGGGCCATGTAACCGGCTGCTTCACACTCCTGCTGCAGTGCCTTTCCCATCATGATGGACTCTAAACTCAAATCATGGTCCAGNAAAAGTCCTTTCTGTCTTAGGCTGCTTCTGTTAGGTACTTTGCCACAGAAATAACAAAAGTAGCTAACATAACCCATACTAATTAAAACTGTGCATATATAAGAATATTTATGAATTGATTAAGCATGAAGACCTTCCCAGATGTCAGGCTTTGTCTTGGCGACTTAAAAGACGACATCATAACCAGAGTGGTGGCGTTTTTCTAATAGCCCTGTTCAGAATGCATCTTGGAATCTGGAAGTCATGAAAAGCATGCAGCTTAACAAAGGGTTCCTCGGCAGGCTCCAGTCCCACTGACCCAAGAACATCATTCATTACCTTTCTTCCGGGATGGGGCATCCCTGTCCACTTCATCATCTTTCTTTTTGTTTCCCAAGTCGCTGGTATTCACGGTCACCGTTGCCTTGATTTCCTGCTGGGCCACCTTCATTCGGTCATAAAAGACCTTGAAGAACTTCTCTGATTTCTTATCTTCNGTCAACCGGCAGAAAAAGGAGTGCTGCCGTGGAAAAACAACAGATTCTCAACACTGTGACAGGCCCGTGAGACCTCGTTTAAGAACCCCAAATAAATGGAGATCCTAGGCAGTCACTCNCCTTACAAATGATTAAGGACTAGATGGAAGCTAAATACCACCACATATTCATCCTCTGGAGTTTAAGGCCTGACTTTTNAACATGGGACCTTCCGAAAAGCTGCTGAACGTGGAGCAGCCTCCCCAGGCTGTGATTCAGACATCGAAGGACCACGCCTCTCACCGCTGCACAACACACGCGGCAACTCCACAAACAAAAATGGCAAACAGTTTTGGTGATCATGGCACAGAGGTCATTTGTCCAAGGTTTCCTCCATACTCCTGTGCACATCTCTACCAACAATGAATGGAAACATGCCGTCTGCTCCATAGAGCTTATTCATAGGTAAGGATGACCTGGAGTCTCAGGCTGGACTGAGATGTGTGAGTCAAAGGTACTCAGGAAGGTATTTGATTATATGACAAGNACTTAGATGAGGGTGACAGTGGGTGGGAGCAACCTCAAATTCTTCATGAAAAAGGTGAGCGTCAAATAAGGCCTTGCAGTATAGGAAGGAGTAGCTAGACGATGTTCAGAATTACCAGGTAGCCTGCCTCTTGGATGTGCATTTGTTTTTGGCCCCATTGCAAGCAATAGTGTATACTGTTGATGTGAAAACACAATATGGTGTCTCTACTTCATTTACGAGTGTTCGTTTTCACCCCCTTGCAAGAACCACACTGTTGTGAGTTATTTACATAAAAATACAATACGTTCATTTCCAAAGGAATGAGACAAGGATCCAGACAATGTATTTCCTCCTCTCAGGAGCTCTGTCAGTTTCATACCTGATTCTAGCAAGATGGAAGTTCCCACACAGGGGAGCCCTAGGCTTCCAATGCTGGAAAGCACTATTTCAGCCCCGAAGCCCCTTAACTCCTCTAGCTCTTACATGTGCATCTCCTAATTCCCAACTCAGCAAAGCACCCCACAGAGCTATGGAGTTCCCATCGGCTACCAGGCAGTTGCAGTTACCCTGGCTCTTCTGGCCACTGACAAACCACAGTGACCAACACCTGTCTAATTCGCTCATGTACTTTCTTGCTTGAGTCCTCTTCTTCTTGCTCATTGTTCTTGACTTCTGGTTCATTCTTGTATACAACACAGGATCCACCCCTCCTTTGCATACTCTCTGATTCTGACTTTTCCCTTCCAATCATTCCTGAGTGGCTAGCTCCATCTCTACCCCCCTGGACCATGTGGTCACTGAATCCTCTATGACCCTGCTTCTTCAACTAAGTTCACATCTGGAGTGTCCTCCACTGTCCTGTACGGCCTTTTGATCTTTTTCTGGTTTCTTCTCATGTCATCCAGCCACCCACCTGCTACTGTGAATCTGTCATGAGCTGGGCAATGTGTCAAGTACATGAGAAACAGGAGTGAACCCAATACCACCCACCATGAAACTGGCAGCTTGATGAGGAAAGAAAACAGTAATTCAACAACCACCCCAATGATCACTTAAAGACTTCTCCTTTTGTCCAGNAGAACGAGATCCAAGGGTCTCCTGGAAGACAGCTCTGCGGCGGACACTCAGTTCCACTGCTGGAATCTTTCTAGAGCTAGGCCCTCCTCATCTTTTGATCTCACCACTTAGGTTACTTNCTTTCTTAATGAAGGCATTCCTAAACTAAAAGTCAACTACTTCTTTTCAAAGGCCCAGTTCTGTTCTCACTGGAGCTACACTGTTGTATTTACTGTCCACCTGCTCACTGGCTTGTGCAGAAGTGTAAGCTCTATGAAGGCAGGTGGCTTAGCCCTGTGACCGACAGCCACCTCCACAGTACCTTGATGACGCTCAGCATAGAGTAGGCACTCCATAGACATTTGACAGAAGAATGTCATGGACCTAATGTTCTGTTTCTTTTTTTGACTAGCTCCCCTCAATGGCATTCTTCTTACATTCAGCAAACCTGAGAAAAATAAATGCCATCCAATAGATAAATTCTGGAAAACTGCTTAAATATCAGAAACCAAGTTATAATGGTCCCCCAGCTGGAGCCAACACATCNGCAAATAAAATGAGCCATGAGAGGATGAAGAACCAAACCACAGCTGCTTAATTCCTGGGGCTGGCCTTCCCATGGACACAGGCCATATAACACCTTCCCACACTCAGGGTCACAGGAGAGGCTGCTCAAGGGAGACTGCTGGAACTCACTTGAAGGCAAGCCCCTCAGGACAATTCATGCAGTTGCCATACCAGCATGGGGCAACTTTAAAAGTATCTGGGGACAATCTGGTCATTTGAAAAAAAAAAACAAAGTACTTAAGTAAGAAAATATATAAATAAACGAAGCCGGTCATCTGTCTCCCCCAACAGTGAGCGGTGGCACACAGCTAGCCAGCCTGCTGCAAACCACAGGGCTCAGCATCCAGGGGGTAACCCAGCCGATGTCAGTCGACACCTCCAGGGTAAGGGAAGCTCTCCTGAAATGGGAGAAGGGCAAGGGCTTCTGTGTATGTCTGCAACTGGCCACTGTTTATTTTGCATTATTTATACCAATCCTTGGTCAGCTCCTCAAGGCCCTGCAGCAGCTTTAGGAAGAAAAAGACAGTGACTGAAGAAGGTGAGAGAGATGCATATCCCCTACCCCACCCCCTTTCAGCTAGCATTTTCTCATCAAAAGGAGAAGTGCAATCAGTGCCTTGAGGGAAGCTCTTCCAAGGTGTGGGTCTCAGTCCCAGGTCCCTCACACACTCCCATCTCTCCACCCAGGTGAAAGGGCTGCCACTGCACATAGAGTGCACAGCCCAGGCCCACTGACTGGCTTTAGCTCCTTTACCCAGAGTCACCCTAGAAAATAACCATCTCTCATGTCTTGCTCTCCTCATCTGCAAAATGAGTATAGTAATAGTATGGCGGTCTTAAAGTCCCACAGAGAGGATTAGAGCCACCCTCACAGGAGGTCAAGGTCACTGGCTTCTTCACCAGGTGTCAGGAGGAAACTCCTTTGTTCAGCATCTTAACCAAGGACCTGCTGCTTAACCAAGTGTTAATTCTCAGGACCCTAAAAGACAACACATGTTAAATACGTTAGCATGCCCCAGACACTACCACTAATCAGGAAGAATGTGACCTCAGCAGAACAGCCAGGTGGAGTGGTTTAGGGTATAATGGAGCACAGGTTCAGGCTCTCAGAAAGACCAAGTTACACAAAGACAGCTGGAAGAAGACTTCCGCTCTCTCAAAGGAAGTGGTGGCATCTTCTGTAAGAAGATACTGATGGCAGAGAGAGTGAAGAAGAAGTTGGGCCTTCTACCACACAACGAAGTGCACCATGTGGAGAGGACAGATGTGGAGCCACTTGGGGCTCTGGGACAACCTGGCAGAGTCAGCTAGAGACATTCACTTCCTTCTCCCTGGTGAGATCCAGACATTAAGAGACTGGGCCCTTCTCACTCCTCACANGTCTGCTCACCTTCATTAAATCTCTTTCTGAGGTAACCTGTCCATGGTGCTAAGAAGGGAGAGGAGGTATGGCCTGTCACACCACATGGGGCTGAGGACCAGAGAAAACAGGTCCACAGCCCCCAAAGCCCCAGTCCTGCCTGGCCTCATGTCCACTTTCTCCCCTGAACCTATTTCAGTGAATTGCCTCTTCCCCCAGGCCAAGAGCTGTCACACGGAGATTTTACTTTCTCTGAATCTTTCCCTCAATAACACTGGCAGATGTCAGGGAACCCTTCGATGCAAATCTAGCCCAGGGCAAGAAACACTAGATGGCAACAGGAATCAAACTGGCAGTTGTCTCTGTGCGTAGTGAGGGGAAGTACTATGAAGGGGAATAAGATAATGTTCTGGAGTGAAGGAACCATCGTGATGAGAGTGGCAGCTGCACAGATGATGTAGCAAACAAGGGGCTTCTTGAAGACATTCACATCCTCATCCCTGTATCCTGTTGAAGCGCACTGCTCCTTATACTAGAAATTAATGTGGCAGATGGAATGATTGCTAACCATCCAACCTTCAACAATGAGACAACCCTGGATCACCACAGGGGCCCGCTATCATCACAAGGGTCCTTCAGCATAGAGGAAGGCAGCCAGGAGGTAGGGGGAGAGCAGTGGTATTGCTGTTGTGTTTAAAGGGGGAAGTTAGGGGCCTAGCTAAGAAGTGTAATTGCCTGTAGAAGCTGCAAACAGCCAGTAAGGGGAGTGTCCCTGGAGCCTGTATCTGGGAACATGGCCTTGCTGGCACCTGGACTGTAATCTAGAAAGACTCATGTTGAACTTGTAAGATAATGAATTTGGTAACCCAAAGCCTCTAGATTTGTGGTCATCTGTTACTGTCGTCANACAATAAGTGTAAAGAAATTTAAAAATCTAATCAAGTTCCACTCTTCAAATCTGTACATATTACTATGGGTAAAAATTGTACCACACTGAAGAGACGAGCTGTTTTGGTTCCAGGATGCTAGGGAACTTCGGTAATGTATACTGAACATCCCTGGTCACCCGAGGGAACAGCATCTGCCTGCCCTTCACTGACCTGTCCTTACCCTTCTTCTGTTATCTCCAAATCACACTGGATGCCAAAACCCTTTTCAGAGATGCTGCCTCATCAGTCTCTGAGGAGATTGCCAAGACAGATAGCATCGTTCATAAACCCAGCACACTGCACACAAGCGCGGCTAAGGTCAGGGGAGGTCAGAGGCTTGTGGCAGAGCCACAGAAAACTCTCTACTTCTTGCCCAACAGGAAGATAACCTTGGTGGGCAGACATGAGCAGAGGCTGGAAAAGCAGAGGAAACAGGGCTTGTTCAGGGGCAGATGCTCATTGCCAAGCTGAGACACGAGGTATGGCAGGTTTGCACGTGACATGCTTGAGGGAAGGAAGTGGGGTCAGCAGTAGGGTAAGGAAGTGGCTGCTGGCCCCAGCCATCTCCAGGCAGCAGTGTGGGGTGGGGGCAGGGATGAGGACAGCCATTATCAGCCAAGGTTCAAAACAAATCAAAAGGGGAGAGAATGTACTATCTCGTGAGAAATCACCTTATATAAGAGAGGCAGGCATGAAGGATCCCTTTGAGANGGTATCAGAACCACTCAAACTCCCTCTTGGAACTAACTCATAACATTTACAAAGTACCCACTTAGCTACCCCTTTTACTTTATACAATAAGGACACTGAGGCCCACACAGGAAAAGAATTTTGTAAAAGTCACAAGAAGACCTCTGTCTCCCTACTGCTTGTGTTGGTTAGTGTCTTGTCAACTTGACCCAAGCTAGAATCACCAAATAGGGAAACTCAGCTGAGAAAATGCCCTCATCACATTGGCCTGGAGGCAAGCAAGCTTATGGGGCATTTTCTTGATTGATGATTGACGTTGGAGGGCCTATCCCATAGTGGGTGGTGCCACCCCTGGGAAGTTGGTACTGGGGTGTATAAGAAAGCAAACAGAGCAAGCCAGTAAGGAACATTCCTCCATGGCTTCTGCTTCGGTTTCTGCCACCAGGTTCCTGTCCTGACTTCCCTCAGTGATGGAGTGTGACATGGAAGTGTAAGCTGAAATAAACCCTTTCCTCTCCAAGTTGTTCTTGGTCATGGTGTTTATCACAGCAATAGAAACCAAACTAAGATGTTGCTCAGTTCAGTTCTTCAGGACCACAAAAGCTTGTGGTTAGAAGAGTCCTAGTTGGTACTCCTATTCTATGATCACTGTCTTGTGGACAGTTTTCCCATCTTGGGCTGAGTGTGATAAGTGCTAATGAACTGAATGAGACAGTTCAAATCAAAATGAGACAGGTCTCAAATCAAAAGAATAGTACAATTACCTGCTATTCTGATCCATCTTGAAAATAAATTGTTGCTTAATTAGCCTGCTGGCCACCTGCTACCTCCACACGAGCTCTTACAAAGAAATGCAGCCTGGCTTATTTTATGACAAGAGGTCCCTGGGGTTAGGGTCCAGCACCCTGCAGAAAGCAGGAAGATAGCTGTAGTGTGGTGGAAACTTTTTTCAAGTATAAGAGGTGACATCCGTAATTAAACGGCGGGCCTGAGGTCTTGGAGAAAAACCTTCATAGGAGGTAGAGGCCTTTCCTATAACCTGGACATATAGCCAGGAAAATAAGTGAATAGGAGGCAGAGATCTTCCTTGTCAGAAAGGAGGCTCCAGAGCTCAGAACTCAGAAGAAAGGCAGGCTTTTCTACTATCATGGTGCTCCCTGGAAAGAGAGCTATCTGCTTATACCTGCCCAGGCACTGGGCTGCTCAATTTGGAGGAGCCCGTCTATGGGCATCTCAGGTACAGGACAGGGTGATAGAAGGAAGTGGAGATGCCTGTGATCCAGAATGTCTCCTTATAGGAGCAGCCCAGGGCCAAGGTGATGGTGGGACTTCGATCTTTCTCCAAAGAAGGACATTTGCATCCTGTGGTGCCACCTTCTAGAAATACTCAAACTGGACCCTGAGAAAACCCAGAAAGTGAGATATTTNCCCCCATTTGATTGTTTCACAAGACATGACCCTGACTGATATAGCCATGACGTTGCACACTCGGCATGGCTCACTTATCTGCTGCAGAATGAATTAAGTCCTTGGGCTAAGTCTGAGAATTTGAAAAATGTGGCCGAGCAGTGAGCCAATGATGGTGTGTCCAAGAGCCNATGAAGCGTCTACCTTTCCTCTTTGCTTTATTCTTTTTACCATTAGCTCTGGGACTTGAGGAGCATCTTAACTAAATTTCTGCCTTCCCCAATGGAACAAAGTAACGGCAATGGCTATGCACCTGTGATTAACTGAGATTTTACCACTTCCTGGGGACCTTTCTATAAATTATATAGTAGTCAACAGCAATGGAAGTATGCCAATTTGACAGGCATTGCCCAAGTATGTGCTCAACACACTGTCTCCATTCATCCTCAGGTACCCCATAGGTAGATGCCATTATTATCTCTACAGACAAAGAAACAGAGCTTCCAAGAAGTTACATAACTTGGCAAGTCACACATAGTACTTGGTGCCCCCACATTTAGCCTGACATGCTTCTGAAGCCTTCAACCACTGTTGTTAAACTTATCTCTGCTGAACAAGAGTCTGTCACAGTCTGGATACCTTGCAGCTTTTTATAAGCCATCCCACGGCTATCCTACAACTCTGTCAGAGACATAAACAGACCACTATCATGATGAAGAATCACTGTGAAAGGTATCAAGGATGGCACCTCCATAGTGAACAAGGTTGCTTAATACATTTGTTAACTCTGACTCCCAAATAATCCCTTTCTGGCATCTGAAGGTTTGTCAGGGCTTATAAGCTCTCAACAAACCACTGTCACACAATAAATGCTGTAGGACTTGAGTCTTTGTCTTAGAAACCAAGGATAATGATCACAAGTCAAAGATTAGAAACTACAAGGCAAAACATACTTGATTAGGCACACCAGCCCTGGAGAACTGGAGCTCAGAAATTAACATTTTGGCCTTGGTTCCTCACTAGCCAATCTTGTGCTCTTAGGTAGTTCAACCTCATTTGTGTCTTGAGGATTTCATATCTGAAAAAATGAGATTGTACCATCTGCCTGGTCTTCACCACACGGAGGCTGGGGGTCCATCAGGGTGGCAGTCATAAAACTGTGAGAAATGATCTAACTCCTATTGAGCCTGA
>LZPO01098104.1:18311-34971 GCA_001675575.1 Neotoma lepida
CACTTCACCAAGTTTTCTGAGGCTGTTTCAAGCTTGAATGAGCTAAGACATAAGATAAACTTCCACATGGGAAGGGACGAACCAACGAAGAAAGCCAAGGCTGCACGGGAAATAATCAACATTTCAATGTCACTTTTCAGAAATGAGGTTCTGCCTCATCTGAACTGTTGAGCCACCTCTGATGGTTTAAAGTTGTACATCCATTTTCAATTCCTCTGCCAACCAAGAATGGACAGAGGACATGTCCAGGNCCGTCGCNGACTTCTGACGCCTGAGGGAATGGGTAAAGACAAGGATACCCTTATTTGGATTCACTAGATTCCTGGACTTCAGGGTCAAGGCCAAAACAGGCCTTTAATGATGCTTTTCAAAGTAAAATAATTCATCTTTTATCCAGCAGCCAAGTCCACCCTTCTCTGAGATGCATGCTTTTACTGAAGCAGGAAGCTCAACTGCTCTCTCCTTCATCTGTCTTTCAGTGCCCACAGGAGCTAGCACTTGCTGGGAAATTCTGCCCCATCTATATAGCATAGCATACAGATCACCATGCAGATCAGAATAGGAACAGTTTCATACATATTCATCAACAATATCTCAGCCAACAAAATATACTTTAAAAAAAATTAGGCCGGGCAGGCATGATAGCACACTGCAGTCCTGCAATTCCAACACTCAGTAGACTGAGGCAGGGGAAAAAAATATCACAAAATTAGAGATCAGCCTAGGCTACATAGTGAGAACTTGTCTATAAATAAAATAAATAAATAAATAAATAAATAAATGAAATATCTTTCAAAGCAACTGACTATACAGGTATGCCAGAAGCAATCACTCACCTGTAAGATTTAAGAGTCACCCAGAAACAAAGCCATTGCTTTGGAGAACTGTGTGCCTCTGAGCTATTTTTTTTTTCTCCAGATTTAACTACCAAAACTTGTTATGGATTCCAAAGGTCAGAATTTTTGTGGGGATACACTGGTGTGATTTCTGGCCAAAGACATGAAGAGGAAAACTAAAGCCTCCCGGACAAAACAAAGANGACCAATGGTGTGTAAAATAGGCACAACCCATAAAAACAATGAAGTCAGTGCCAGCGAAGAACTACATGNTAAAGTGGAAGGGAACTATGGTGGGGTCTCTTTGATAATCTCTCACAAGTGCAAAAAAGTATTTTTGGTTTGTCTTTGAATGGGTATGAGCCTTGTTTTAAAATCAGTAATAGTGCCTTTTATTAATTACTATAAATCTCAGTTAGATCCAGGCAAGACTTCTGTTCAAAGGATTTAAGGCCTCACAGTCTCAACCCATGGATATCTTCTCAAACAGAGAAGAAGAAAATGGCCGACAATCTGAGATATGGCTCTGGGGCTGCCTCAAAGCACCTTCTGGGGTGATGATGCAAAGAGTCACTTTTGGCTGTTTGTGTGAAACTCTCAAATCCCAACTTGGCTTGCCCACAGATTCCCTGTAGAATCTTAAGTAGGGAGTGCATGGAGGTCTTCTCCTCAGACCTCCAACCTGCATCATGACACCATAAAAGAAATACGTGAGAAGCACTTGGAAAAAACCAAGGAATGTTTCCCGAACTAAGTGTGTTGGCACTATAAATCCTATCACTTGAGACATGGAGGCCCAAGCAACCTAGTGAGATCCTACCAAAGAAAGGAAGGAGAAAGGAAAAGGAAAGATAAGACACATGTTAGGACATTAATGTTTTCACCCAAACAAATGCACTCCCTATCTCCTAAGCCCTCAAGCTCATTCTGCAATGAAGCTTCTTCATCAGGTATCACCCCGAGGCCACAAAGGTGTCCCACAATGAAACATGTAGGAGGCTAAAGGGATGTAGGTGGGCAGGATGAAAAGACATCGCCCTCATTCATTCAAGTGCAGCTCAATATAAGACAATGCACTCTACACCAGCTACAGAGGGGCTGAATGTGATGTTTTTACCCTGGAAAGAGGAGGGCCCATGGTTGAGGCCATGGCCATGGCTAGCTATTCTCTCCCACATGGATGGGTGTGGTGATCTGAGCTATTACAAAAGAGGCCTAAAGAAGAAGTCAATTTTTCAAACAGACCCTTGAGGTCGTATACCTGTTCTGTGTACCTGAGGAGACCACTTATCAACCTAGACNAACGTTTCCTGACTCGGAGCTCCAAAGTTCCCAGGGACCTTGCCATGAAATTTATAGCAGGACCAAGAATACTATGTGGCTCACACGTTTTTTGTGCCTGTGCAGAGCCCTGGGGCTGAGAAAGAGCTTTACATCCTGTACCTTAGGGAGGCAGAGACCTGTGCATGGGGATGANCTGGGAACTAGGTTTGGACAGGTCACTTGTGAAAATCNGGCTGTAGTTTCCTCATCTTCAGGAGGAAAGAGGAAGATTAAGAACAACCTCAGAGGAGTAAATAGGAAATACATGTGACAGTCCCCATGGTACCAAGCAAGTGACAAGATTCAATGCTAGCCCCCTTCTCCCCTTCCCAGCTCTCAACACATTTGACTGTGACAAGTGCACTAGACCATTAAAATCCAAAGAAAAATAAATATGCCCTTTTATGCCNAAGACAAAAACCAATGATCAGTTGTTGGAGAACCTGCTGTCACCTGCAGTCATCCCTGGACCATCCAACTCAACTCACTTGTAGACACACTCTTGAGACCATCATATCTCCCAACCCAGCAGGCCCATTTCAATATGTTGGCCCTTCAGGCAATGTCTCTATGACCAGAAAAGCATCTGACAGTGACATGTCCAGATGGCCAAATAGATGGAGGTGGTCAGGTTGAAATTACATGGTGTTCATCTTTGTTAGCTCAATATATTCCAGCCCTGGCAGCGGTAGTATGTATCCAAGCAGGTCACTGACCTGAGCCAACTTGGTGCCCTTTAGAAGCACTGAGTAGGGGCTGGCAGGGAGTGTGGAGATCACCTAATCCAGCCTCCCACCTGATGACAGGCGTATTACCATAGCTGAACAGTCGCCTCATGCTACTGCCTGCCTGGCATGGTGCTCCTGCCATACTGGCCTCCTCAGCAGCTCTAACACACCCAGCCATGGGCCAGAATTGCTTTCGCTCCATTCCACCTGTAAGGTCCCAGCATGAATGTCTCTTCCACAGCTGCCCTTGCCATCCTAAGNACATCTTTGCTTTCTCATCTCACTTTCCCACTTTTGCTATACACTGGATGTTTGCTAGTTTCCTAGCCATCTCGCCCACTGGATGGTATACTACTAAAGTCAAGACTGACACTGTCCCTGCCCTGACTCGCACAAGCATTTTGTCNAGCCCTCAATATTCACTGTATCAATGACTGAATAATAACTCTAAGGGAAGCACAGCTCCAAAACCCTTAAGCTGCTTGTATCTAGCAGCTGAGGTTTAATTCCGGGTATGTGAAAGCTCAAAGTCTTGCAAAATGAGGGAAGTGTCACACTCCAGGGGGGNCAGCTGAAAGCTACTGGGGTGGTGCTGGCCCTTATCAGTTTTTTGCTTCTAACTCTGGGATAGGTTCAGCTTGGTTGGGGATTTTTAATTCACCCAGTTAACCGTTAAACAATCCAGCTTCAGAGACACAGCTGCTTGCATCATTAACTCAGGAGCAGGAAGGACAATTCTTNGTGGGTCTTCCATCTCAGAAGCTGGCTCCCTCCCCAGGCTTGACAGCTACAAACTCGGGGCTGAACAGTCTGTGGGCTCATGTTGCAAGAACATTAATAAAAACACNTTTCTCAAACACCGGCTGCTTGTGGGTGACAGCAACGCATTCTCCTTCAATAGCAGTATTCTATTTTTTTTTAAGTCTTGGGTTCTTGGAACAGTGGAGTGAGGAACTCATACGCTTTACAGGACCACAGCCTTGAGCGTCTGAGCTACACTGATGAAGCAAGCTCACAGCNCAGGTACAGGAAGCTGGAAAAACATGGAGAGCTACTTTGAGAGGGATCTTAGTGAACTCCGGAAATAGGTGTTTGGTAGNTTCCAAAGTGCTAGGGGGAGCTGAGGCACAGAACTGCAGCCAGCTGTGAACATAAAGAAGGTTCTCTGAACAGAGTGCTCCAGGCTGGGGTGTGAGGTGACTGGATAGCCCCACACCAGGGATCAAGCTGCTGGTTGTCTCCCAGAACAAGCTCAGTGGTAGAACACCGGCCTAGTATGCACAAGGCCCTGCATTCCATACTCAGCACCAGGGAAAGAGAGAAATGTCTCAACCATCAAGTTAACTCTGTTGGAAGCTTTCCAAAGGGAAAGTCCCTCCAGTTACTCAGAGGGAAAAAAAAAATGACCTACTCAGTCTGGAATCTGGGATGTTTTATGCAGATGTCTACAGCTCAAGTTAAGGAAGGGAAGTCAGCCTGCCTTTGATTATTCAAACAGGCTACCTCTATTAAGGATTGCACAACATGTAAGCAAGGCACGGATGGGTGGGCCTGACTTTTTAATTTTTTACTTAAAAAAAAAATCTTAAGCCAGTTTTGCCGGAACTATTTATTCTTTTCTATGGAGTTTTTCATTCTAACTTATTCTTCTGTACTTCTGAAACGCTTCTGTCCAACCTTGTGAGTGTGTAGGGATCAACACAAAGTCAGCACAGAAACCTAGGTGACACCCTCAGAAGCCAAGGTGTAGGGAGCATTCCCNGCAGCCATAGGGTCCTCAGCCATATATATCTTCCTTGCTATATNTCAGTCACCATGTGTTCCTGTGTGTGTGTATGAGTGAGAGTGTGTGTGTGTGTGAGAGAGAGACAGAGACAGAGAGACAGAGGGAGAGAGAGAGATATGGAGATCAAATCCAGTGTCCCCTGACTTTTTTTTTTTTTTAAATGTGGATTAATTTCAACCTGTTAACTTTCAGGTAATAGGGGTCACTCAAATTATCTAAGAACCATCATTGTGACAAACTTACTCTTTTGTTTTCCTATGATATGTGGGATTCTATTTCATAATATGGCCAGAGGAGACAGATGTCATTCAGCTCAGGGCAAGAGCACCGACCAGGATGTAGGGAAACACAAACAACCTCTCTCCTCCAGGGCAAACTGCTGTGCTAGAAGCAACGGAATCCACCTGGTTCCGGAGCGATCTAGCAGCACACAGAAAGCCTCTATGGAGCCACAGGGAGGCTAAGCCCCTGCGATGGAGGGAGTGGTTGTGAAAACTCACGGGAAAATAGACAAGGGAGGGTGGGAAAAGAACACCTTAGGAAAAACTCTTTGGAGGCCCTGGAACTACACAATGGGGGTGTTTGGGGGAGGGAGGGAAAATATTCCTGTTTCCTGAGACAGCTCCAAGAAATCATGAGTGGGCGTGAGAAACAAGGAAGCTTATGGACGAAAAAGAAAGAAAAGAAAAGAAGGGGGGCTGGGGAGTCAGGGAAGGGGAGAGCAGGATCTGTGAGAGACAGGGGAATTAAAAAACACCATGGCAACAATGCAGTCCACCTACCCCTGGCCGCCCACCCACAGCCTGATTCTTTACTGACGCATTTTGAGAACAAGCTGGTTCCTACCAGCTCAGGAAGGTGAGCAAACCCAGAGCTCATTAAATCCCAGCTCTGCGACTCTTGCCTGCCTGCAGATAGTGAGCAAGGAGGACATAAATAGAAGTTATGTAACGTCTCTTTGTTGATTCCTGTGCTCACCAAAAACATGCGGCATGACCTGGTTTTTCTTTAATGTTCGCCTCAGCCTGCTGGTTGAGGGCTCTAATGTAGCTAGGAATCAGCTTAAAGTTTAAACAGCAGGATATAGACTTCCAAAGTTAAAGGGACTCCTCAGGCCCAAGTTAGGAAACCTCGGGGTCAAGTACACTTTGGATATTAAAAAGCAAACAAACAAAGCAACAGAAACGACAGGTGAAGAATCTTGTGACTTCTTGGAACCTTTCCTGATGAAAACTGAAAAACTGGGAGTACACACTCAGAGCAAGCCTCACGAACATGGCTCCTTGGGTTTTGCAAGGAGCTGAGTATTTGAGACCAAGCCTTCCAGCTACATGCTGGGTTCTAACTACCTTCCAGGTACAGGCAGCTGTTTGTCTGTCTGTCTTCTCCTTAACGGGCCAGACAATAAGAATCCAATAGACTACAAAGACCTCTCTATGAACAAACTGATACAAACAAGCTTTGCATTGTAAAACCAACGGGTCCTAAAACCTGGCCCATCTTGGCCAGACCCTTCAGTGGCTGCATCCTGGCTCAGGCACAGACTTCTCTAGGCTTCCTTCTAAGGGAGCCNCGTTTACAGCATGTTCCCCTGAGCCGGAAGACTTCTTGGTTAACCTGTTGATGCCATCAGACTGTTTCAAAAACTGTTACCATGGAAACTTTTCCCTAGCAAGCATTCTTCAAGATGATATTACAGGTACTGGAAAATAAAATGCCCCTGGTCTCATGAAGCTTTTCCTAAATCTTAGACTGTACAAGTACACTGGGAGACTTTTAAACCTATAATATAAGGGTTCCAACTGCAATGTTTTAAAGGTCAGACAGGTAGGAATTAGTGATATGTGAGGTGGGTTGTGATGACCCCAAAGCACATAAAGGCCCCACTTTAGTGCTCCAATTCTATATGAGTGTTTTNGGTTCAGNGTTCTGGCCAGCAAAAACACTCTGTTGAGCTATAATCAGCTCAGTGGCTGACCTTCAGCAANAAAGATGCTGTGGCTCTCATTGTACTATGGGATTTTCTTCATCATCAGAAGTCACAGGTAGTCAAAACCATAACACTTAAGTCAGGCAGGAGGCTGGGGATCAAATCAAAACAATTAAGGATATCTTCATTACACTATTAAAATGGTCCTGATGACTCATATAATGACTGGAACACAAGGTGGCTATCGTTTGCTTTTAGTTTAAGAAGATCAAAGATCAGCAACAAGGATTCATGGTGACGGAGTACAAACCCCNCACCTAACCCAGGAGGAAAGCAACACAAGATTCAAGGCAGTTGTAGCCAAGGCAGGACAACCTCTGGTTTGGTGGTGTTGCTAAGGTGCANAGGGAGTCAGTCTTTCTGTAAGCCCATTAGCTCTGTGCCTTCTCCTATTCTCCATCCCTGCAGAGAAGGCATTCTCCCTTCTCCAGTACAGAGAGTGAGGAACTGGCAGAAACCGACACATCTTCATGTGCCGACGCAGCAACGTTGCCAGGTAACAAATGTAGAAATGTACTCAGAAAACTGTATGTGACAATATGCAACCTCCGCTCTGCAGCTGATAACCAAGAGAGTGTTAAAACACTATGTTCTCTTAACACTTCGGTTTTAGTGTGAAAATAAAATTAAATGGGATACTTCCTCTTGTAAATATAAGACAGGCATAAATCTCACACATACATGCCAAACTGAGAATAGTAGAAGGGGTTTGNGACATCCATCTGAGGTCTATCCCAGCAATCCCTCTCCCTCAAGATGAAGTCCAGAAAACACCGAGAAATGTAATGACTGAACAAGAGCTTTTTATATGGCTGGACACTCACCTCTAGCCAGATAAAGCTACACCCAAATGAGAATACACATACAAACCAAAGAAAAGCTTATACAGCAATATGAGACTGACCATGCTTCCCTGTATGGGTTCATAAGTCAACCTTTAATGCTAATTGGATACGTCAAAGCAGCAAGCGCTTGCTTCTCAGATCAAACAAGAACTCTGGCCTTCTCTCACCTCCAAAGATAAAACAGACACTGCTATCTAGCATGGACACAGTCAGATGAATAGTGTACTGACGAACTTCCTGCCTGTGTGACTGAAAGACTGTGTCATATGGAATGTAGGTGAGAGAGANTTGACGGAGGAAGGCTTGCATTCAAATGTTGGTTCTGACAATTGGGGACCGTGAGTAAGACTGGCTTAACTGGGCCTCAGCTTCCTCATCTGTAACTGGGGCCATCTCATGTAACCCAACATAGTTAGGGATACTTGATGAAGGCAAGAAGTCCCTTCCCTTTCTTGCCATTTCCTCAAACAAGAATATTCTCCAACCAGCAAAGGTTTGGATATAGGGGAAAATCNAGTCCGTTTAATTTTGTTGCAAAATGGGCAAAAGCTGACTTCTAATAAGCCTCACATATGCCAGTGAGCCCATACTCTTTAGATGCAAGGAAGAAAGTATCATTGATAATAAAAATCTAACTTTTCTTAAGACCTTTAATTAAATGTGCTGCTGCTTTCCATGTCACAGAGGGGAAGTCTCAAAGGAGAGTCTTCTTGTCACTAATTTTTATGGATCTGAGAACCTGAAACTTGCCNGAGGGGAAGATGCATTTAATATGTACAAGTTTTATTTGGCATGTAAGTGACGCCCAAGCTGAAGGGAAAAATTTTTCATGACTTCTTCCTCTGTCATTTATGGCCAAGTTTGTCAACAAAACAAAACTACCAACCACACAAGCTGTCTCCTGGAGTTCTAGAAGGGCAGCGTATTCTCCAAAGACAGCCCACTACCAAAATGAAGGCTCAGATATCACTCATCCTGCACAAAGATACAAGGTCCCCAAAGTGGGCACGTGCCCATTAGGGAAGTTGGTGGAGGCTTTGCAGCACTGTGCAGAGACCAAAACTAAGACTCCTTCCAGGAAACTACATCTATGCAACCACCAGCCAGCTCTGTCATTCTGAGTGCCTTGAACCCTGTTTCCTCTTCAGCAAAAAAAGGGGTCACAGCAGCACCCTTTATGCACAACTGCCAAATGAAGCAAAAATGAGCCTGGGCAGANAGGGCCCTTAGCTGAGTTCCTGGCTTCTGGTACTCCTTAGTTCCNTCTGTAATCATTATTAAGAAGAAAAAAAGAAGTTAGCCCAGGAGCTATTTCTCCATTGGCTTTATGTATTTATTTCCTTTGGGCTCAGATAAACNTAATTCCTGCTTATTCTTAAAGAAAGCACTCCAGTAAGATGTCAATAACCATTAACAAGCTCTCCTGATGTTGGCAATGAGAAGGGTAAGATGCTTAAAATAACACTGTGGCACGTAGGACCAGAGCCAGAGCATCTCTTTCCTCAGGGANTATTTCCTGAGCACACACTGTGGTGTGCATGCTGGGGAATCAGATGGATTCTTAACCAGGGAATTATCCTCTCAGATGAGTGGGAGAGGGAAGAAGTACAATCCTAAAGTAAAAGTTACTACTCATTAGCAAGAACTATGTGTCAGGCCCCATGCTGAGCTGAGTACCTTCCACATATGGTCTCATCAAGTTCCTAGGAAAGACCTACAGAGTGGGATCATGAACACTGACTCATCACACACAGGCTGAGCATGCTTCATCTATCAGATGTAGAAGCTTCTCTAGGGTACTGGGTGGGGCAGGAAGCTTGGGCCTTTGGTTCCCTTGGGTCTTCACCCAACTCCAGTTCAGGTAGGATCATTTCTATCCCAAGTAAGGCACTGAAGAGACCATTGCCTCTGCTTCAGGGGATCAAGAGAAAGGTTTCAGAATAGGAGCTATTTCAGTCAGGGCTTGGCAAGCCTTCCGGGCTAAGGGAAAGTGGGCNTGTCCCACATGGAACAAAGGCATTTCCGTTCATGGCCCAACCCAGTTGGCCAGCATGCAGGTGCAGGGCAGACAGTGTAGAGGGAAGAGAAGGAAGAAATCCTGGCATTGTCTTGTCTTGCAGGGCATTCACAGACTTCACCAGCATGGCAATGGAGTCTGTTCTCCATTGGAGGGTGTGAAGATAGGTAAAAGATGGCCAGGCTTCTCTTTGGAGGTGTCATTGACAGTACTACTAGGAGATGCAGGGTAGCTGTAGAATGGCTATCCTACTGCTGAATGGGATAAGTACCAAATTCGGGCCTCATGCAGCCAAGACAGGTAGGGTGTATATCAAGGTGACAGAGAGAATGAGCTCCAAAAACTCAGGCTCATTTTATAGTCCCACTCCACCCCTAGCTGGGCCACTCTGCACATATTATTTACTCTAGAGTGCCAACTTCCTGGCTCAAGGGAAGTTGTAAGTGAACGCTGGCTGAAAACCACTGGGAGGTAAAATGGGCACAGAATTAATTNGTGACCAATAGTCAGAAAGAAAGGTAATTAACAACTTCAAGGATTTTAGCTTAGGTGGCTGGAGGGTTGGTGGTAGAAGAGACGAGAACAGACAGCAGCCTGATTGGAGTCATGTTAACAGAGTTAACTGAGATAAAGATGCTCTTATAGGGATTGAACTGGGATCTATAAATCAGTAAAGAGGTGGGACCAAGAGCTACATCTTTGGGAGCTACTGGCATAAATGCTAGCTGGGAAAGCCTTGGGAATGAATGAGATCATGCAGGAAGCATGTAGAGGGAGGAGATAGATGGGAGACAAGGTCCCAATAGTTCAGGTATTTCAAAGGTAACCATGTGCCTTTAGGAGTCCCTGCCTTTTCCTCCAGGAAAAACTTTGTAAGAAGCACAGAAATAGCAGATCATGAGGCCACAAGGAAGTGACTAACTTTAAAAATGGGATACCCTTGGGTTGGATAGTCAGAGAGGGCCCACAAATCACAAGTCTGGAATCTCAGGTGTCTAGACTCTCAGCCACATGGACAATTCCCTGAGGATGATTGCTTTACCCTGCCTTCTGGTCTAGGATAAAAGGCAGCTAGCAGGGGTAGAGCAATATAATAAAGGGAAAGGGGATATTGCCTCCAGGGAGGAACCAGTGGTATAAAAACAAACCCAACCTGACCCCACTTCTAAAAGAAGAAAGGAAGGTAGGATGGATGGATGGATGGATGGATGGATGGATGGATGGATGGATGGATGGAGAAGATACTCATTACCCTGAACTTCCTATTGTTTTCTGACTAAGAGGCTACAATATCCTGGGACTTAAGATACTGTTCATCTGATGAATATTGCCTAAAACCTGTAATTGCCAGTTCTGGAGTAGGGGTAAACACAGAACAAAAGAGTAAAATCCATGCTTCTTTCCTTTATGTGGCTTATTATTCAGTAATAATAATCAAGCAAGTCCAGGGGTTAGCAAACGATCTTCTAAAAGACAACATAATAAACATCGTAGGTGCTAAGGGTCCCAGTCTTTATCCCAACTGCTCAGCTCCATCCCTGTGAGTGGAAGGAGCCTTGAAGGACACTGAAGGACAGCTTTGTTTCAATAAAACTTTATACAAACATGGGTAGCTGGTTATATGTGGCCCATGGGCCATTGCTTGCCATTATAAGAAGGAGAATCTGGTGTCAGTTTGTATTCTATATTCAGAAGTCACAAGCACAAGTGCAGAGGGGTAATGATCTAGAAGTGAAGGAAGAGATAGCAAGGAGGAAAGTCTGGATCTGCTGTGGATTCAGGAAATGAAATGAAACAATGGCTCAATTTATGAATGACTGAGTATCCCCTGACACCTTTTCTAGTTTTATTTTTATTTTATGCATATAAATGTTTTGCCTGCTTGTATGTCTGCGCACCACATGTGTGCAGTGACCACAGAGACCAGAAGAGGGTGTCAGATCATCTGGAACTGGAGTTACAGATGGTTGTTAGCTATCATGTGGGTGTAGAGAACCAAACCAGCTTCTGGAAGAGCAGCCAGTGCTCTTGACTGCTGAGCTGTCTCTCTAGCCCCTTCTCTGATATTTTTATTTCCTGCCCTTTATTCTTGCAGAGCCTGCAAAATTTGAGCACTCCTTCAGAGACATCTGCCCTTGGAACCCAATTCCTGCCTATAGGTTTTGTAGGAGAGAAGGGGATTGGAATTCTGCTCTTTGTCCTTTCTCCTAAACAATTTTAGTTTTCTTTGTGGATGGCCAGAAGAGCTGACGTACATAAAAGTCCACTTCTGTCTCTAGTGTGGATTTTGCCACTCAGGAAAGAATATGGGGTCTCCATTTTTTCTAGAACGACTTCCCCATTGGGCCTGCCCATGAATGGTGCTTGTCATGAACACAATTGTTAGTCTTGGATGAATGAAGCTGTGAATCCTACAGCAGTGTCTTGCCCTGAACTGCACAACTGAGTGCTTTTAGGCCCATATACTGCCAAAGGTTGTCACTTGGGCAGACTCACTAACAACCAGAATAGAACTCTGAGAGTTGCCATTTTCCTTTGCCAGGACGTTAGCGCAGTTTGATGTGCCCAAGCATGGTAACTACTGCGTGTTTTGTACACATGTGGAAGTCAGAGAAGGACATTAGGTATCGTCTTCTATCAATCTCTACTTTATTCCTTTGACAGTCTCTCATTAAACCTAGAACGAGGCTGTTGTCATCAAGCCTCGGAGAAACTCCTGCTTCTACCCCTCACAGTGCTAGCTAGGGCAACAGGAACGTGTGACTACATGCACATGCAAACTTGGGTTCTTATGCCTGTCCAGCAGCACGGTCATCCACTGAGCCATCTCTCCAGCCCTTACAGTAACTACTTTTGAATTATGACTTTCTATGAGACCCGGATTTAGACCAATAATCCAAAGGACCTTTGCTCAATGACACCCTAGTTACCTGGAGAAGGATAGGAGAACAATACACTCACATATCAAAGTATCAAAGGCAAGGAAGAGGATAGACCAAGCCAGGAACACAATGCACCAGAAACAATTGACCAGGTTGCCCTCTACTTTCTACTTCTTCCAGCGTGGCTACCAGTGTAAGAAGTGATCGAATTTCCCAACTTTCTGGATGTCCAAAATCAAATATACAACCAGAAAGGTTTAAGTAGATGGAGTACGACAGGAGAAAACAGAACATCCCACAGGCCTTTCTGGGTGACAAATCACTTCACAAAAACAAACAAACAAACAAACAAAAACCAGAGGCATTGACAGAAATCAATGCCAATAAATGAAGTTTGTCTTTAAATGACAAGAAATTTTATGAATCAATAAAAACAAATATCCACACAGCTCAAGAGCTTTGTAGGACCTGACTGCTACACAAGGCACTTTCTGTGACTCAATAGGTGCCCTGAAAGGCAGCACCTGTCACTTGCTCTCCAGGTGAGCAACCAGGCAGAGAAAGGCTAAGGACTTTGCTTCAGGTCTGAAGAAAGGGCATCCCTTGGGCCAAACACTTTCCCCTCTTGCTCTTTGTTTAATCTTCTGGAGAGTTCTACTATGGACTTTGTTTTCTTACCCTCATTATGGAAGAGAAACTGAGTTTCAAATTCAAAGTTACTCAAGGCTGACAGGGGCAAAGCTCAGATTTCAATGTCCCACTCCAGAGGTCAAAGCCCTTTGTATGGCAGGGCTCCCTTTCAAGGCTCTCTCCCAAATCTCTGAACATTTATGCATCAATTCTCCAAGGAGGGCCAGGACACAGGGGGATGGACCCTAGATGTGTTTTTCTGGCAAGTGTGGGAGGCTTCATTGTTCAGAATCCTCAGTTCTGACTGGCAGGCACTGCCCTGGAGAAGGGGTGGGGTGGGGATGTCTCCTGGAGATGTCTGACTGCCTTTATCAGTTCTTAATGCCAACAACCCTAAGTCCCTACATGCTGCGGGGAGAACTGTCCCAGACTTTGGGCTAGCTCACTTCTTTCCCACATGGATAAAACCTGAGGTTAGAAAACACCACTTGAAAGTGACTCATTTCTAAATTCCCTGCCAAAAACAACACCCATTTACATAACTCCCTCACATACTAATCTTTCCTCCTCCTCAGGGTGACTACCCTGTCAAACTGAGGCTGATCTCCTTACAAGCTAGCCTTCCCTTTGGTGCTAGAGAATCAAACACCCTTTTGACCTGCAGCTCTCTGAGATGTGGGGGTCACAGGCAGCCAAAGCAATGTGTTCCTCCCATTCTGTGCTCGGCAGTGATCTGTCGGGAACGGGTGTGATGTCATATCCAAGACTGGCTGGGACTCATTTCTTAACCCAACCTCCAAAAGCATGAGAGTGGTGGGGGGAAGGCCCCTGAATTAGGGAACTCTCTCTTCTCAGATGAACTTGCAGCCAAGTTTCTGGACTAAGTGCATCTCACACTTTCCATCTCTAACTGCGTACGTGCAGAAGGAAAAACTCTCATTGGGTGTGTCTGTAACCTAGACCTTGGCAGAGGAACTGCCGTGGGCAGCCACTTGATGCATGAAAATCACTGTGCTTCTGCAATTGGAAGCAAGTACTCAAAGAGGGAAAAAAATATTTTAAAAAATTATCCCCTTAGTTTGCTATGGAGTGCTCAATAGTCAGGCTAGCACACATCTTCCCAAACATCTGTATTAACTTTAAAATTAAAAAAGCCATATATGTTCACAGACAGACTTTCCTCCTCCATATTCCAGGTAAGGACAACCCCTGTCCACTGCAGGGAAGAGGAAGCAAAGGGAACTTCCCCCGGGTGCTGGTGGGAACATCTTAGGAGGAAGGAACACAGAAGTTGGCAAGGACTTGAAGGACGGATATACAGCGCCATGAGGCTTACTGAGTGCTGTGTGTGCCAGAAATTAATTCATAAGCAAATGCTTATTTTATAGTTTCCCACTTGTGACAAAACATCAAGCAGAAAGGAAATATTTCTTCTGGGGGCTGACACTGGAGTGGGGGACAAAGCAGCAGGAAGTGTTCTTCAAGATAAGCCTGATCTCCCACTGCCTGACAAGTGTGTCACCCATCCAGAGAGCCCAAGGGCTGTGGCACCA
Source organism: Neotoma lepida (assembly GCA_001675575.1). NCBI lineage: Eukaryota > Metazoa > Chordata > Mammalia > Rodentia > Cricetidae > Neotoma > Neotoma lepida. Next base: position 32,902 of record LZPO01098104.1, read on the forward strand.
TCTCCACATTCCTGTAAACAGAGATGCTGTGAAGGCCTAAGGCAGGAGAGTTACCATCACCAGAGAAGCCTTGGAAGAGAAAGAAGATTCTGGAAGCCTTGGGGACAGGGTTCCTCCAAGTCCATTATGCCACAACTAGGAAACAGTCTAAACTTGGCTTCTAGTATTTTTCAAGGATCCAGGCGATGACAGATCAATGACAGGGGAGGGATAAGGGGATAGAGGGGATGTTTCAGGACAAGAGCACTCAGCAAGTGTTGCCCTGTCATTAGTTCTGGTTTCCTACTAACTGAATCTTTGACAGTCTGGCCAATTAAATCCAGGATTTCTGGAGAGCTACAGTCCCTAGTGACCTGATCCTCAAGACAGGATTGAATTTTCATACTCCATCCAAAGGGAGTGGATGTGTGTCAACACATTTTCCGAAGAAAAACTACATTCAATTCCAGAGACTAGAGGGCCGTCCTTCCCTGCCCCTACCAGTTTATGGCTTTGATTGACACATGCTGGGATGCACAATCAATTATAGCTGAGTGAGAATGAACTTCCAGTGGCAGTTTGCATCCTTGTACAAGTGGGCTGGCTCATGGATAGAATATGGTAGACAAGTCATCCTCAGGGTTCTGAGCCCAGGCTTTAAAAGGGTGGGCAGCAGGGTGCTGGTGTGAGAGGGAGGAGAGCAATGGCTTAACCACAGCAATGGCTCAGTGCTTCAGAGTGCTCCCTGATCTTCTAGAGGACCAGATTCTGGATCCCAGGCCCCAAATCTAGAATCCCATAAGTGCCTATAACTACAGCGCTGGAGGATCCGATGCCACCTTCTGCACTCCACAGGTACTGCTCTTAAAACATGTGCAGACCCACACACAGATTTACACAATTACATACATAATTAAAAATAAAACTAAATCTTAGAGGGAAAAAAGGATGGACAGCTTCTACTTTTGTTGCTTTGAGCACTTCTCTAGGAACCCAGCCACCATGTTATGGGAAGTCCTACCCACACAGAGAACCAGAACAGGCCAGCTTTAGCTGAGAACCACCATGAACTGCCATAGCCCAACAAGTGGCCATGTTAATGACTCTAGTCAAAACTTTTCTAAGGAGTGCAGCCCAGCCAAGACTACATGAACTGAAAGAGCCATCTAGCTGAGCTTCAGCCCACAGAAGCATGTGACTCGTATCAAATGACTATTGGGATCTGAAGGGGTTACTAAGTGATAAATAGCAAAGATGGATGATATGAGAGGCTTAGCTCTGTAGCTCTGACTCATCACTTCCTTGAGCTTTTTTCTCATCTTACAGTATGGACAGTTCACGTGTGCATACCTCACAGGGGAACTGGGAGTCTTTTTTTGGTATTTCAAGACAAGGTTTCTCTGTGCAACCCTGGATGTCCTGTTGTTCACTTTGTAGACCAGGCTGGCCTCGAACTCACAGAGATCCGACAGCATCTGCCTCCCAAATGCTGGGATTAAAGGTGTGTACCACCACCTCCTGGCTGGAACTGGGAGTCTTAAATGAGATATTGTCAGTGAAGTGGAATGCTACAGAGTAAACTGCCAAGAACACTAAACTGGATGCTAGCTAGCTGTAGCCCCTTCTCCTAGGCCTATATTTTTCCACTTCCCTTAATTGTGAAAATTGTCATACAATACTAAACTGACTCTTTTGGTATTTAGTTGGATAGATTTTGTGACTCCCAAGCAAAAGCAGGACAAATAATATTTCCATGCCCCAAATATTCCCTTGTGTTTAACCAAAATCTCCTGTCGTCCCTGACTCTAATGGAGGCTGATTTGTTCTCCATTACTAGCCTTGTCCTTCCTAGGAATCATATAAACAAAACTCACAGTGTGTCACTGTGTACTGACATAATAGACTGAGTGAAAGAGGTGTGAACCCAGGTTACTGACTCATCATCAGCTTAGCCCATTTTCATTGCCGAGTTCCTGTTGCATGGATGGACTATGGCTGATTTGTCCAATCATTATTATTTTTAATAATTATTTTCACAACTTGAAGATGACTCCAGAAATGGACTCTCTTGGGAAATAACTAATACTGTTG
>LZPO01098105.1:19285-31263 GCA_001675575.1 Neotoma lepida
GGGGAACTGAACCGGGCTTTCTGAAGAGCAGCGAGTGCTTTTAACCATTGAGATATATCTCCAGAGCCACAGCTAGATTTCTAATGTGGGTTCTGGGGCATGAGACAGGTTGTTGTGAAAGTATGGTAAGCATTTTATACCTGAGCTATTGTCTCAGCCCTCAACAAGTACAGTTTTACATAACACATGTTAATATTTGTGACAGAAACTGAATCCAGGGCCTTGAGCAAGATAAAACCATAATTTAACACTGACATGTGCCTTTAGTAGGAAATTAGTTATTCATCATTGAAACAACCAATGACTCTATGTGTGTATTTGTATGGCAGTAGAAGAAGTTTGTCACATAGGCTGTGTGCTTTCTTGGCCTTTGCTATCCTTTCCTATCTACTGTTTAACATTCTTCTTGTTCCTCTGTAAGTTTCTGCTCCTTTTACCCAGTGCATTGCTGAAGCATTCCATATTTGGAAACTGGACAAAAGTTATAATACTTAGTATATATACATTTAGTTCAGACATCTGTAAAAGTTATTGGGTGATGGTTTCTGACTATAAATGAGATATTGTTCAATAAATAAGGGTTCTGTTANCNTTTCTAAATGCCAGCAATAACTTTCNATTTTGGACCTCTGTTTGCATGAGAATATTAGTGAGAACTACTTTGTGGGCTAACTGAGAAGGAGAATGTAATATAGAAAAATATTTTCAAATACAAATTAAAAGCCTCATGTTTAAATCAGCAGTGGCATTGTGAAGGAAGTCTGGTGCACATTTAGAGAACACATGTTTTTTAGAAGTCTCCGAGTCCCTTTTGAGGGAAAACTTGGAAAAGNAAATAATAAAGACATGAATTTAACCCAGAAATACATAAAGTGCAAAATGATAAGGAGCACATGCTTAGAAGCACAGCTTGTGTTGGTCCTGCAACTCAACTTTGGTCAGTAAGACAGAATAAGAGTGTAATAAGGATTGAGTAAGTTTTCATTCTTTTCTGATAGATGAAATAAATCGACTGTCACTGTCCCTTTCTCCTTCATTCTGCATTGAGCAATGATCTGAAAGAAGTTGCTAGAAAATTATTGTGGGATGAGGGAATGGAACAAGGCGAAGGGGGACTTGTTGAAACAGGAGGACATGATCAGTGACATTATCAAGTCTATGAAGCACGGTCAGTGCTGCACACTCTCTGACTTGGTGCGAGATCATAAATAGTGATAAAACAGAACAGCTTTTAGAATAGATGTAAATGTANTTTGATAGCTTTTGTTTTGAATTACTGTGGAAGTAAGTAGTATATAAGCATCTTAAGTGTACCATGAATCTGGTATTTCTTGATTAAGACTACAAAGTATTAGAGAAAGTAGTCTGTTGTCTGACATTATGTGTTTAAATAAAAGTAATGTTAATGTCTGGCTATGTCCTCTTGGATAACGTTGAGAACTTTACTGTCCTTTGGATTTAGGAGTTTCTCAAAAGAGACAGACNAAATGTAAAACATACTAAACAATACAACAAGAAGTCCTGGCTTACAGCCAACCCTCACTGTTTTTTATTTGTAATTAATTCATATATATGCATGTTTTTTATTAAATATAAGATTGGAAAAATGTCAGTAAGAAGAAATTATTTTAGCTTTAATCATTCTGCCTTTAAACCATGATCCTACATAATTTTAAAGCTTTAAAGCTTTAGTATAGTTTTCATTCAGTGCTGGCTCTTGAAAACAGAGATGGTTAGGACATAGGTATTTTAGGCTATCANTGTAGCAGGAAAGATAAAGATGAAAGGAAGCATAGCAAATGCTTAAATTTAGTTATAATCATGCTATGGGAGATGTAAACAGAGAACTACATTGGATACTCCTACAAATATCAGTCAAAGTCTAGTCAATATTTGAACTGTAAANTATAAGCTAAAAGAATAGGAAAGAAAATGTCATTTTTAGCCAAATGAAAGGCAGATGTAGTGAAAGTGATACCCAACATAGCAACACCTTGTGGAAAATAAAATTTGTTGATGGCTGTGACATGGGTGTATGTAGCACAAGAGCAAGGATAGCATTGCATACATTCTATAAGTCAGATTATTAATGGGCTCCTAGAATGCATGTAGCTCCATGTTTGTGTTCTCTTGTTATGATAAAATACTNACTAAACTAATTCAGGATTTATTTTAGATGACGTGTTAAAGTCCATNTTGAGGGAATCCATGACAAGTACTCGTGGCAGGAATCTCCATGTGGGAACTGGAGCAGAGACCAAGAAGGAATACTGCTTACTTGCTTGCTCCCAGACACAAGNGTTCAGCTATATTTCTTATACAACCAAGTCCCATTTTACAAGGGCAGCACTGTCCACAGTAGACTAGACTCTGCCACATCAATTATCAAGAAAATGCCTCACAGACATGCCAGTCTGATGGAGACAATTCCTAAATTGAGTTTGCCACTTCCCAGGTGTCTCTAGATTGTCAATTTGACAAAAGCTAACTAGCACAGTCAATATAAAGAGTTGTTTTCAAATAATATGTTATAGAAACCAAGTTATTCCCCAGGAGACAAAGTGGTATTCTACATCTTCTGAGAAACAGGAGAACAGGTGCTGTCTTAGGATATAGTCCTAAATGAGATTAGTTGCTCTGTTGTTGGTATCAAAGCTCACACCCTGATGCAGGACAAGGTCATGATNCATGATGACTTCTAGCAAGGGAAGAATGTTGGAAATATAAGCCTGATCNTCAAATGACATGGTAGTATTTTCTACACACAATTTATTCTGGCAAGGATTCAGAGGATGCTGTCAAGAAGGATGCTAACAATCAGCTTGAAAATGAGGTAATCTGGAGCCAAAGTCATCATTTGAAAATGAGGATGGAGAAAAGCTTGCAGTTCTGAGATGTTCAAGAACTACCATCAATAGTTTAANAGATTTAATTTAAAAATACTGGAATATTTTTCTCATGCCAATCAAAGTAAATTTAAGAAAGCATGATTGGTTACTATGTTAGTTCTTTCTTTTTTATTTGAAGCAGGATCTGTATGATAAAAACTTTAAGTCGCTGAAGAAAGAAATTGAAGAAGATTTCAGAAAATGGAAAAATCTCCCATGCTCATGGATAGGTAGGATTAACATAGTAAAAATGGCAATCTTACCAAAAGCAATCTACAGATTCAATGCAATCCCCATCAAAATCCCAACACAGTTCTTCACAGACTTGGAAAGAACAATACTCAACTTCATATGGAAAAACAAAAAACCCAGGATAGCTAAAAGAACCCTATACAATAAAGCAACCTCTGGAGGCATCACGATTCCCAACTTCAAGCTCTATTATAAAGCTGTAGTANTAAAAACAGCTTGGTACTGGCATAAAAACAGACATGTGGACCAATGGAATCGAATTGAAGACTCTGACATTAATCCACACACATATGAACACCTGATTTTTGACAAAGACAAAATGGTACAATGGAGAAAAGAAAGTATCTTCAACAAATGGTGCTGGCGTAACTGGATGTCAACATGTAGAAGACTGCAAATAGATCTGTATCTCTTTCCATGCATAAAATATTTTGAAAATAGCCTTTTTAAAGAAAAAATACTATGATAAAATGTATCCAATAAAATCTAAATTCAATATCCATCTAATTTCAACTCTTATTCACTTAAAGTGCATTTTGAAATATTTAAAGAANTATCAAAATGTCATTTTATAAATATTTTGCACATATTCATTATACAGAATGATAGATTACATAAAAATATTTTCATTCAAGTATATCATGTACTTGCGTCATATTCACTCCCCCAATCCCTTCTCCTCCCTTTACCTTTTCTCCAGCAGATTCTACTAGTATCTTTACTTCCCTCAATCTTGCTTCTAATTTCTTCATATATATATGATTTCATAACTTGGCTAGTGAAGAAAAGCACCATGAACACAGATGTATAGGCATCTGTATAGTATGCTGTTTTAATGTGACACAACTTAGACTGATAAATTATTTAGCTTCATCTTTGAGCATATCTACTTTAGATTTTTTGAGTAACAACTAAATCAGTTTTCATAGTGACTGTACTAATTTGCCTTCCTTACAGCAATTTATATATGAGTTCCCTTTATTCTGCATCCTTGTCAGCATCTGTTGCTATTGGTTTCCTTAATGATAGCAACACTAACTGGCAGGAGGAGTTTCAACGTAATTTTATTTTGCATTTCCCTTATGGCGAGGGATGTTGACCAATTTTTAGTATGTTTATTGGTCCTTTGTAATTCATCTTTTAACAATTGTCTACTCATTTTATTAGAACATTTATTAATTTTATTGTTTAGTTTCAGGATATTAGATTTTTGAGTTGTTCTTTGAAAGAGTAATTTATTTTTATTTTATAGGTACAGGTGTTTACCTGCATGTATGTCTGCATACCATGTGTATGCATTGCCAGTGGAGGTTAGAAGAGGGCATTAGGTCCCCTGGAAACTGGAAGGAAAGATGGTTGTGAGCTGCCATGTGAGTGTTGGGAATTGAACCCAGGTCCTCTGAAAGAGTAGATCATGCTCTTAACTCCAGATCCATCTCTCCAGACACCCTCTTTTCTGCATGTGTGTGTGTGTGTACGTGTGTGTGTGTGTGTGTGTGTGTGTGTGCATGTGTGTAAAAGAGTTCTTGATATACTCTGCAGGATTAGCCTCTGCCAGATGTACAATTGGAAGCTTTCTTCTCTCACTGTCTCCAATTGTTTTCTTTGCTGTGAGGGTTGTTTTTTATTTCATGTAGCCAAATCTGTCAATTCTTGGCTTTTTTACCCTGAGCTATTGGAGTTCTTTTCTGCAAGTTCTTTTCTATGCCTGAATCTTAAACTGTTTTTCCTTAAGGAGTTGTATCATTTCAGATGGTTTTTAAATTTATGTTTGTACTGTGTAAGAGATAAAGTTTTGGCTGGGTTCTCCAGCATGTGGAGACTCAGCATTCCAAACATAATTTTCTGAAGACAATACAATTTCTCCAATGTCCATTCTTGGGAGTTCTCTCAAAGCACAGGTGACTCTAGCTATGCAAGTTTATTTTGAGGTCAAATGCTCCATTCTANTGCTCTACATTTCTGTGTTGTGGCTGTGCCATGTGACTTTGCTGCTATCACTCATTTCTGTCAATTGGGATCAGGTTCACTGTGCACAAGACTTCTTTGGCAATTTGGAAATGTTTATGTGCTCATATGAATTTCTNATTCTGTAAGGCTTTTGATACCTTATTTTAAATTGTATACATGTATGATAAGCTTGTGTGAGTAGGCAAGGCATGGAATGCCTGGAGGCCACAAACAACTTTGAGGTGGATTCTGAAAATATAATTCAGTTTTCCAGGTTTGTGTACCATGTGCCTTTGACCTTCCTCACATGTTTATCTTGCCAGTCCAATGTAATTGGGAGTTTCATAAGGATTACACTGTATCTTTAGATTACTTTAGGTAATCCAATTCTTTTCAATCTATATCATTCAGGAGCTCTGTAGCCCCCAAAACTCAGAAAGTTTATAAAATAATTATCACATATCATTAATGTCCTCCTTATGAAGAAACNTGGAGATCAAGTGCCACNAGGTAATGTCATAATTGACTATGTCTACAAGTGCAGCATATGAAAACAAGTACTGAATATATCATGGAGAAACCAATATACTCAAGATTGCTAAGACCTGAGTGTCTGAGACACATGTGGAAATGAATTCTAACATGGAAGCTCTTCTCTTTTCTGCTGCTTTCCTTTCTACAGAATATTTACTGATAAACATGAAATACAAGGCCACAAAATACTTTCAAAGTACAAATTTTGCAAAACAAAACATCCACTATAAAAAGAAATTGTAGCAAAATAAGTCAACCTTGATGGCATTTTCTATTTTTTAATCTTCATGTGTATGATGATTGTATGACGATTGTAAGAGGAAAATGTAAGCAGAATGTAGATGCTAGATGTTAGAGAAACCTGTCTTTATTTTTCCTATTTTTCTCTTTTACTGAAAATAGATTCTTTTATCATACTTAATATACTGATTATAGTTTCTCCTCCTCCCACACCCCCTCCCATCAAGATCCATTCCATTTCTGTTTCTCATTAGAGAAGAATAGGCTTCTAGGAGATAACAACTGAGCATGACTGTTGTTCAAATTTCTAAAGGTCTTGTGATAAAAATACCCAGAACCAGATATTGGGGTAAATGCTGAAAGATCAGAGAGACAAAGAAACAAGCCACTGCCACATCTTACATCTAGGACTCTTCAGCCTGCAAAAGCTCTAATGAGAACTCATGAAAGTTGGATCAACAGCTTTGGAGACTGCATGAGACTGGGCTGGGCCCTCTGCATGGGGGGAGAGTTGTGTAACTAGATCTGCTTGGAGGGCCCATGTTCAGTGGGATCAGAATACATCCCTGGTGCATGAGTGGGCTTTTGGAGCCAACTACCTATGATGGGACACCCCATGCAACCTTGAGGCAGAAGGAGGGTCTTGGACTTGCCTCTACTGGATGTGCCTTGACTTCTTGTGAGGGGGAAGAGGGAGCTGGGTTAGGAGGGAGAGGCTGGGAGGAAGAGGAAGAGGGGGGATCTTTGATTGATGTGTAAAATGAAGGGAAGATTTTCTTTAAAAAAAAAGCTTTAGTTCCTGTCTCCTCACTCCTTATATACCTTTCTCCACCCAGCCACCACTTCCTTCTCAGTGTTGGGATTAAAGGCATGTGTGTTTCCCACATACCCTTAGTAAAGGCATGAGATATCAANTGCTGGGATTAAAGGTGTGTGCTACCACTGCCTGGCTCTGTTTCTCTCCTAGATTGAGTCAATCTCATGTAATCCAGGGTGGCTTTGAACTCACAGAGAATCAGATAGAGCTCTCCTTCCCGAGTGNTAGGATTAAAGGTGTGTGGCCCCACTGTCTGGCCTCTATGTTTAATCTAGTGGCTTGTTCAATTCTCTGATCTTCAGGAAAATTTTATTAGGGTACACAATATATCACCACACACGACAAAATAAAATATAAGATAAAGCAGAAATCATCATATCAAAGTTGGACACAGCAATCCAACAGGAAGACAAGAATGCCAAGTACAGGCATGAATGGGTCTGGACCAGATCTTCTGCATATATATTATAGGTTTCAGTTTAGTATTTTTATAAGAGAAACCTACCTTTAAATTTGATCATATGTCAATAATGAGAAATCAGTAGCTAGGATATTGGCTGTCAAAAATAAGAGAAATTGATAACTCCCTCTAATTATTTGAAAACACAAAAAACCTCAAGTTCAGTGAGTATAAAAAAGTGAAGGTAGATCACCCATCAAAAGACTCCAGCTGCAGCCTCAAAGGANGTCAAGTTTTAGGGTTATGGGATGGTTCAGTTAGTAGAGTGTTTATTGCACAAAGTGTGAGGATTTGTCTTTGGATTCCTGTTACCCACCTAAAAGCAGACTAAGTTGCAGCACAACTGTGGTGTGATGGCAGACTCATGAGGATTTCTNGAACATGGTGTCCAGGTGGTTNACCAAAATTTGTGGACTCATTGTCCAGTGAGAATTCTTGTCTCAACCTAAAGTGGAGAGTGATTAAAGAATGATGCCTGGCATAAACCTCTAATTTATATACACAGGCACACTATTATTGAATCTTTCATTTTAATACATTTACCATGAAATTGCAAAGCATGTGACAATAAAATTAATTTAAAAAATATAAAAATACAGACAATGGCTAAACNCATGAAGACTCAAATACTAAGGTTTGTTTAAATATGCTTTATATATAAAGGCAATTGATATGTCATTGTAAAACTTTTAATTAAAAAAGTATAATTAAAAAAGTAGAATAATAAATTCAGAGACAATCAATGGAATTCAGTTTGATCCATTATAGAGAACTGTGGAAGCCTTGAGTGAATGTGTGCTATTGATAACAGCCAATGCTTAGTATCTATGGGAATTAGCAAAGTCTTTCTACTGGGTGAGGATGGCATGGCAAAGCCTTCTCTGGTCCAAATAAACAATTGACCAGTGTGTGNAAAAATGAACAATTATAGCTTCCTTCTGTTGGATGACTGCAGCCTGAGATGGAGACTCTCCTGAAATAACATTTCTCTGTGCTGCATGGAACTTCCACGGAACTTCCACGAGTTCTCCTGTAATGTTGCATAGTTGGTGCCACTCCTCCAAGTGGGTAAGATCTACCCAACCCCAGCTTTTCTGTACATTGGTTTTTCCTTTCTTCATTCCCTTATCACCCCAGTCAGATTTTNAGGACCAAGTCATGCAGGACATGATGAGCAATGAGAAAAACCTCTCAGTGTGTATCCCATCATGATTATCACAATGTAGATATAAAAATGAGATTGATGAATTATCTGGAGATACATTACTAACAATTTTCAGAAAAATATTGCAAGATGACATCAATCCACAAGTCTGAGTTTCTACGTGTAACATAGTTTTAGTGCAAGTACAGGGAATACTGTAATAATACTGGTGAATTCCAGAGGAGTAGAGACATTTTCAAAACAACAATCATAAAAGATATGTATCTGAAAAGGGGTCAGCAGTAAGTTTATAAATTACTCCTCAGCATAAACAATGGAAAATGAATGCCTCTGGAATGACAACTCTAAAGACTGAAATAACAACAGTANCATATGGTAAACATTGATAATATTGATTAAATTACATGATAAATATGCTTTTTGAACAAAATAAGTATAATTTTCCAAGAGAAAAAATATCTAAATNTGTATTGATAGAAAACAATAAATAAATAAATAAAAAGGCAAAACTTGATCAATGAAGAGAAATAGCTTTATTAGTAACTAAAGACAAATATCATAAGTTATGACGCCAATAATCAATAGAACAAGCTCATAACAAAAGAGAAATATGAGATAGCTGAGCCACTCAGCTAAAACAAAACTTAATAGGCTAATATGGAACATCACACCCAACATCTGCAGAAAGTGTTATTCCTTCATATCTCCAAAAACTATGTAAATACAAACAAGACAAGCAATCTAAAATGAGAAAACACTTCACTTGAATAGACACNTGACAAATAGGAAATGTTAACTAACATGGACTGTATAGTTCTTTACAAATACAATCTATGATGAGGTTATATCATACACCTCCTTGAATAGTNGTCATTAAACAAGAGATATTTTTAAAGGTAAAAAATACAGTTATTGGGTAGAATGTCAAGTTTCTGAATATGACTCGNAAAATGTAAAATTAAAAATGAAAAACAATTAAATAAAACAAGCAAAAAACTCACACTACTGAAAATTGTAATTGTCAATATCAGCCTGAATGTAGTCTTATATTTAAGATTCATCAATTCAGTATATGTTATGTATTCATCATGCATATACATTGAAATATAAATCACTGAAATATAAATCATAGTAGTAACCTAGNCAAATAAAAAGGAAACAGCCCACTAAAAGATTATGGAAGCATCTTTTAAGAAAACAGCTTTCTTGGCATCAGCAACATGCAGGAACCAAGATTCAACCACAGATTATACCAAATAACATAGAAATGAAAACAAAACAGTCCATTAGAATCAATTCACAGAAACTTCAAAGTAGACAAAACTGTTATTTTTGCATTGTAAATGTCAGAAATCAGCATAGTTTATCTTTTGAAGAGTTACAGGGGGTTGGGTTACTGGAAGGATTGCCAAGACTATAGATATTATTTTATGTTTTTAAAGATCATAGTTACATGGAATTAACATATGATAAAAATATTCCAACCTGTAATTAAAGTTTTTTGTATTTATATACATAATAATCTTTAATACCATGTTTGCTAATAAAAATTGAATGATCTCGAGTTCATATTCATTACTTTCTGGAACAAGGACAACAAGTAGCACATTAGTATCATCATTTTATGTGCAATGAGGAAGCTTCAANCTAATTGGCATGGAAGTAACACATATGAGTGTCTTCATGTTTGAATGCAAATTTAACTCTGAGATTGTAGAATGGATTTCATAGTTTAATCTTGTTGGCAGAAGGATTACATTCAAATTGACCTCATTGTGTGCTCAAAGATTTCCTTGTGAAGCTGGCAATGAATTTGTGTCTTTTTTCTTCATAAAATTCAAGGTTGCAGCTGTCACTGTCCATCACCCAAGGACGACTCTGCAACTCCTACAGCTGAAGAGGTTAGGGTTAAGGTTAAGGTTGACAGTAAAGGTGTACCACCATGTGCCACAGGGCACCTCAGAAAAGGTTTCTACATACAAACTAGGGAAAGANTTGATATTTCGGTAGGATTTCAAGAAAGTAGCCCTGGAGTAGGTGGTATCAGAAAGTGTTTCACATTTTCTGAATGGATATGTAAACAGATGTTTTGTTTAATATAGATAATAACAGACAGAATGAAACAGTGATTGCATAATAAGACAAAGTCACTTGTTTGCTAAGAGGAAGATATTATGGGTGGCATAGTGACTTCATTTCTTCTCGCCTTGCTCTAGTCCCAAATCAGCTATCTGATGTGGAGGAAATTTGTAGCTTCAAACTTTTTGGTGCTTTAANTAACACTGAGAAGCAATTGTGAATGTCGAATGAATTTTCCAATAATGATACTCCAGCTTCAACACAAGAGTCTCTTATTTATTTCTTAGCATCAGACCTGAAGAGTGTAGGTTAGTTTCGAAAGAGTCATAGGAACTCATTTGATTCATTAGAGAGTAACACATGCTAGTATGGATAGCAAGGGGGAAGGAAAGCATCCAGGAGTAGATCGGCATCATGTCATATCATCATGTCATAAAGCAGGAATATCTGGATTGATAGGAAGTTGATATAAACATAGATATAATAATGAAACAATAATTTCTATATTAGCGGTTCTCCATAAATATGGAATCAANATTTTGTTCGTAAAGAACAGTTTAAAGAAAATATATTGGACCTTTTTAGAAAGTCAGGATGGAGCTATGCCTGTAGAAGATGCAGAAAGAACACCATGGAAAAGGTGAGAGACTAGGTTAAGCCTGCTTAGTAGAGAGACTCACTGTGGGAATTTGAGCATCTTATCTTGCAGTGCTATAGCATGGCAATGTGAAACTAGTCAAATTTACAGTTGTAGACAGAAATAGGCTTTAGTAACAGAATGGTCCTAGTAGATTAAGCAGCAGAGGCATTTTTCTCAAATTTTTAATCTTTTTAAATCTGAGATCTTTGAAAGCAGATGAAGATATGATAATTAAGAATGATATTTTGAAAACAACAAGAGTTTTAAATTTTGATTAAACATATCTTAAAAATGTAAGGCCATGTTTCAAAATATCTATTTCACTTTTGTGTAGCTAAATAAATATTTAAACTGCAAAATTGTATACTTTATAAATATAGAAATACAACAAATTTGGAATGAAGCCCTATCCCTAGCCAAGAGAAACAATGGACAATTAATAGCTTTAGTGAGGGGGAGAGCCAGTTTTCTTTGAGAATGTAGCCTCGATAATGTGAACACCCTCCAGTGGAGGATCACACAAGAACATATAGGCAATGCTAATCGGATTTGATATGTCTAAAAAATGGTTACAAAGTTGGATTGGTAAAGAAGCAAGGGTGGACCACAGAGGACTTGGGGATAAGTGAAAATGATCGAACCATACTGAACAAAAAATAGTACCACTATATAAGATGGAGAAAAAAATGATGTGTTCAAAATCCTCATTTTTAAAGCAGTTACCTTGAATATGTTCAGGAGAAAATATTTTTAGAAATATTGACACATGGATGAGACCTAATACAGAAATCTTGTGTATGGGAAGAACAGGGCAGATAAGAAATGTTTGATGCCTAGGTCATGGTAAAACATGTGAACAGAAGGAGAAGAACTGAAAAAATGTTACATACACCACTTTTATTGATGTGTGTACACACACAAGCATGTATTTGAGTGTGTGTGTGTGTGTGTGT
>LZPO01098107.1:0-13080 GCA_001675575.1 Neotoma lepida
TGGATAGCTTTATCTCTTGTGCAGTTTTAGCAGAGACCCTTATACTACCTCATGAACTTTATAGACTCCTAACTTCTTACCTAACTACTTCTAGGAATGTAGGTTGAGCACATAAGTCCCCTTTTGATATACTAACCGATTATTAGCTCTCAGTGTTGACCTCCTCCTTTACCACTCCCCTTTTGGGTTGTAAAAGAAAGCCTGATGGTCACTGCCTGAGGAGAATTCTTACCTGCCTTTATGACCCCATAACAATTCAAGCCTGGTAACTTTGCAGTTAGTGCTTAGCTAGGGCACTGCTATTGCATGGGTATATAACTGTAAACCTTGAAGACTTGGAGAGGAATTTTGAGGATTGAGACGGGAGAGGATTTTTGAGGACTTTTACTGGAGAACTAGAAAGAGAACTTGAGGACAGCATGGAAGATGAGGAACAGACAGATGGGGAAGTATGAGATGGGTAAGAACAATAGAAGCTGTGTAGAGAAAGAGAACCTATCAGAATAATAAAGTGTATAGACTAANAAGTTTTGTGTACATAGATTCATTTCATTTCATCAAAGATTAAATTATCAGCTGGTTGTAGATTCTTCNTGGATGCTGGGAGGGGACTATCAAGGGGCTGGATTGCCCCCATAGTCCCCATTAAGGGCAGGATCCTGGAGGCAGGAGCTAATGTGGAGGCCATGGAGGATGCTGCTTACTGGCTTGCTCCTCATAGCTTACTCAGCCTGTCTTCTTAGAGAACACAGGATGAACAGCACAGAGGATGGTACCAACCACAGTGGTCTGGGCTCTTTCCCAGCAATCATCAATTAAGATGCCTAATCTTATGGAGTCATTTTCTCAATTGAGGCTCCCTCTTCTCCATTTGTTTCTAGTTTGTGTCAAATTGACTTAAAATGAGCCATGAGCCAGCACAACCATGNACATGTGAGGTAAGTTCCCTAACCTGATAGTACAGAATGGGGTGTTATAAGAATGAAATAACTCCACTCATAACTGTCATAACAATGCAAGAAAGTGAAAGTGGGATAAAACNTATCATAATTTCACCACAGAAAACAAGCAGCCATGTACGGCAGCACGATGCCACAGCAGACTGTTCACATGACAGTCAAGGTCATATAAAAGAACAATGGAGATAAAAATTTCTTAGTGCATCATAGCTTTCCTCATTCCACAGAACAAGGCATCATTGGTATGGTGTCAGCCATAATCATGTGCTGCCAGGCACAAGAAAGTAGCATGTACCAGTATGCACAGTACATATAACTTAATACTAGTAGCAAATGATGACAATAGCTGTGCTATTGGTTTTTGTATTTACTGAATCATGCTTGTTAATCATTATTTTAGAGTGAACTATTTATTAATAACACCATTTACTGTAAAATAGTAGGTTGTGTTGTTTGAACAGCAGCCTCATATATCTTATGTTTGATGCTACTCATCCTCCTCTACATCCCCGGAATGAAACCTAGGTTCCTCAGCATGCTAATCAATCATTCTACCACCAAGCCACACCCCAGCTTACCCAGTCTGTGGATTGCTTCATTTTTTCTCCTGGGCTTTATGTAATATTGGGTTGTCAGTCAGTCAGTTATCATAAATACAATAAAATATTTATAATGTCTGTGTGTATACCTATTCTTCCATCCAGGTTTGTGTGACTACACTATTGGGCATACTTGATGACATTGTCTAATAATGCATTTTTCATAATGTATCCACTTCTTTAAGTGTCATATGACTGTATAGCAGCTTTAAACATGCACACACACACACACACAGTGAGAGAGAGAGAGAGAGAGAGAGAGAGAGAGAGAGAGAGAGAGAGAGCGCATCATTCTTGCTTGCCATATTTTAAATTAAAAACTGTAAATTTGAGTCTAGGAACATAGCTCAGTAGGAAAAGTGTTTGTTGCACAAGTGTGAGAGCCTGGATACAATCTTACACCAAAATGCACAAAACTGTGAGTTTTATTAGGGTTCTTCAAACTTTGTCATTGTGATTATTTTCAGAGAACTTAACAAAATCCAAGCCTTGGGAATGAATCAGTATATCCCACAGACCCACACTAAACTCTGAGGCTGAGGAGGCAAACAGCCTCCTTCCCTTCTGAAGAGCAGCTGTTTATGAGCATGTGTTACAGCTACTCAGCTATAACACATTTGCCTCATTTGCCTAACTTACCTGTGATCCTGCTCCCTGAATCCCATGTTTCCTCTTCACTTTGTCCTTTAGTGGGTATTATGCAAAACTCTGAGAATTCAGTAATCAAATTAGAGTCTCTCATGTCAAGCTTGAAATAAATGGGGCCTCAAATGTAGTTGTTTCTTCCACTGTATCCGATGTTTAAATTAGCATTAGCGNCGGGCAGTGGTGGNGCACGCCTTTAATCCCAGCACTCGGGAGGCAGAGGCAGGCGGATCTCTGTGAGTTCAAGGCCAGCCTGGGCTACCGAGTGAGTTCCAGGAAAGGCGCAAAGCTACACAGAGAAACCTTGTCTCGAAAAACCAAAAAAAAAAAAAAAAAAAAAAATTAGCATTAGCATTTGCAGATCATTCTCTTTGACCTCTATATCACATAGAATTCTAGCCTTTGTACTAAAGGAATTGGCCCTCAGAAACAAGGTTTGTGTATTCTCATATGTTTCAATGAAAGAAATCCTTATGTTGGAGGGACAGCGATAGTGATCTTTTAATGAAAGTAACAGATAGACATACAGAAGAATTTGCATATGTGCATCCCACAAGATTCTACATATAATTAATGGTTCAACAACAATCTTCAACATCCTTGAGCCACCCAAAAGGTCCACAGATCACAGCTGGAACATCATGGCTACACAGAGAAGCACTGAGAAGCAGACTTCTTGGTGTTCACTGTTGTCAGAGGAAGCAGAGTTGCCTGTGTCACTCCAATGGTAAAGTCACCAAAAAAAGAAAAAGAAAAAGAAAAAGAAAAAAAAACAAAAAAGTGAATAAAAGTACTTTTGGAAAATTGCTTTGAAATTATCATATATTTAAACATTCTGAGCCCATGGAGTGATCATACCCTGTTATCAAAAGATCCATCTGTGCCCCAGTTATGCCCCTCCATTACATTCTAATCAGGCCTAAAACTTCTTTAGTCAGAATCTATGCCTCACATTGATCTGTAAGGCATACATTCAGTACATAGTAATAAAATAACCATCTATATTCACAGATGTGTGAAATTTGACTTAAAGTTAACTGTTGATATATTGTGAAGTTTGTTAATGTACTATTTGTTTTCACTCTGATTTCATAGAATTACACCACAGTTCTTCCACATAATTTAAACATCAGCTGAATTAAGTAGTACAAAAATAGAATTAAGATTTGTAGGATTGCATGCTCAATTAAGAATTTTGCAAGGTATGCTGAGTAGACATGTGTGCTCTAGCTTAGGTAAGAACTTGTCTCCACATTTTGTGATGGCTCCTANTTCAGCTTCCCCTTAGCTTCACTTTCTCTATCCAAAACAAATCATCTTTGATTGCATTATGTCTGAGGCATATACTGCAGTGGCTCATAAGATGACAGTTATGAAGAACTAAGAGTACATTTTTAAAAAAGTACAGGTAGTTCAGATGGAAGGAACCAGAAGAGGAAACAGACATAGAAAGGAATAAAGAGCTTGTCAATCACATGTCAGAAAGAGAACACCAAAATGAAATGTATTTAGCTGTGCTGCTAAAGATACACAGAGCTTAATTACCANCTGTGGCACATAGCATTGCCCAACATGCATCATATCAAAACATCTGTGAGGAGAGTTATGACCATTGGCTACTTCACATCCTTGTAAGAAATTTGAAGTATATTGGTATATGACCTTTACTTAGTGACTTCAGTAAATGTTCCTAATAAGGAATTATGGTCTCATTTTATGGATCCAAATTAAAGGTGACCTGATTCCTAGCAAGAGGGATTAATAAAGTTAATGCCTAAATTTCTCATTCTTTGGTTTATTGAAAACCNACATAGTAGACTAAATGCACCTAAAGGCTTAGGATAAAACCATGGCCTTANGGGTAGACTTGCCTTCACAAGTTTCAGAAAATTCATGTAAATTATCAATTACTTGCTGAAACATTTTAATAGGAATCAAAACATTTTCCTGGATAGTTTTTNCCTTTAGTTTTTTGAGACTTTCATACATANATANATATGCACACCCTTTCCACCCCCCTCTCTCTCCCCATCCGCCTGCTTGTTTTCTAATGAGAGGCAGCTAGAGAGTGTTTTGGGATGAGAGGAAGGTGAGGGGAGTTGGGAGGAGTAGAAGGAGGGGAACGGNGATCAGGGTGTACTATACGAAAAAAATCTTTTCAATAAAAGAAAAAGTAATGATCTTTTTATCCTATATTATAAGAAACTTTTTGAATAGATGCACAATATAGTAAATGTAAACCTTTGCCTTTGTAAACCTTGTCTCAAATGCTTATGGACAGAAGTGGCTAAAAGTTATATATAGAAATATAAACTAGATATATTTAGGGATAGGACTTAGTCTACATATAAGANTAATTTCTTGTTTACCTTACACAAATAACTGAAGATAATTTTATTAAAAATGATTGTTTAGCTACATTGTGACTATGATATATAATGAGAATATTAATGNAAATTTACCAGTTTGGTTATACTTAAATATTTCAAATTTTGGTGCATTAAAGATTTTAGATTTTCAAGGAATCCATGTTGCATATATATAAAGTTTAAATTTTTTATAAAATTCCCATGTTCAAAAGGTATTGATGTGATCCACAGCACTATGAGAATTACATGAGCTAAACCTTACTACTTCAAAGTTTCATATACAAACAAGCCTTTACATAGCTGTGTTCCTTATGTTTTGGGTATTAACCACCTCTTGCTAGGTCTATTGTTTCAAATACTTTTCCATCTCTGGAGCTTCTGTTGACTGCTTTGTTCTGCTANACAGAAGCTTTGTATTTTGACACAGTCCAGTCTACCATGTTTTGGTTTTGGCATGTCTATGCCTTCAAGCTCTTTTCTAAAAAGTCAGTTTCTAGATGAATGCCATAGTCTTTGTCCTCTGGGTTATAGTCATCTTATAGTTTCAGGTCATATATGTAAGTCCTGAACTCATTNTAGTTGAGTTATGGCTTCCTGGAGCCATCCATTTAGGATGAATCTTTCTTGTACTCGGTATTCGTCTACTTTAGTTAATTTCCAGTGGAAGTATGTCTGACCCTATTGGATATTTGGCTTTTGATAACTGCGCTTGGTCCCGCTAGAGGACTCCTGAAACAGCTTTAATGCTTATTCCATTGAGCTGCAGTGAACTCCAGCTATGACTTCAGATGATCTTCTCTTAAACCAAGGCAGAATAAAACTAAACTGTTATTCATGATCTTTCTACAACACACACAGCTTCAGTGTTAGCAGCTATATATTCAAATGTGAGCAGAAATTCTATTTAGATCCCATATCTTGTGCTTTTGNACTGATTTTTCATAAAGAGTGACTTTCTATTTTCCTTTCCCCTTGATATCCGGCTAGAAATGACTCTGTTTTACCCAGAGAATTGCCTGAAGTTACCTCTGCAGTCCAGTGCAGTTTTATCAAGTATATCATAGAGAGCTTAACAGAAAATTGAAAAATTCTCATCAACTGGAGATGGCAGAAAGGAGCTATGATTCATTGTCATCTTCAGGGACACAATGCAGTTTCAACAATTCTTGTAAGAAAAGCTATTCAAAATCCCTGGCTGGTCAAGTGGTTCTGATTAAGAAGTTTCAAGTACAGAATAAAAATCAAAACTTACTTTTCTATTTTTCTTTTAAGAGATGCAAGAAACTTCTGAATTTCTTAAAACTACAAGAATAATGAGGTGAAACCTAGAAGATGGCTCAGCATATTAAGGTGCTTGCTGCTAAATCTGACAGCCTGAGTTTGATCCCTGGGACACACATATTGGAAAGACAAAATTGACTCACACGTTGTCCTATGACCTCTGTGCCCCTAGACACATAAAATAACTAAATAAAATTCCATTTTTAAAAAAAGAAGATGATGAGATTATTGTTGGAAACATCCTAGAAACTCTCCCAGCTGTATAACCTCTGGAAAAATACACAATGTCAAGTCCTATTTCCAGAAAACTTTTGATTAGATGAGCTGTCAAGGATCCACCTTCAGATTGGTAGGCCACATATCATTCTGTTTAGATGTGCTGGATGCTCCAATTCTAAATGTTTTATGTAAGTAATAAGAAAGCCCATCTTGTGTGGTTTATGGACAATTTTCCCTCAGTTCTAAAGAGCAAGGGCCATCCAGTCATCACAGTTGCTCATTTTCTTCTTAGAAAACTTGTTCCAAGCTCCGTCATTGCTGTGTCTAAATAGTATGAAACAAGAGCTTTGCTAAGTTGTAAACCTGCCGTTAGGTTGAAAACATCCAGTGCATACTTCCAAAGCTGATTTGCTAAAATTGTAATGAAAATGTCAGCCCGCATCTACTTCTGGTGAATTTGTAATTATGTAACATAATACATTGTACAAAGGCAGGTTGCCTTTGAAAATTTGACCTGATTTTGCTTCCATTTCATCTTATGGGGAATAAATAAAATATAACTATGAAAATAATTATTCACAAGATAGGTTCACTGAGAAGGCTTTGTGTTGACCTGTGATTTTCAGCTAAACTGACATGAAAGGGAACACACTATGATTCCAGTCTTTGAAGAGAGAAACAGACTTCATTCCTACAGTGGCAGGAATTGAAGACCTGCAGGAGTGGAGTGATGTCCTGGAGGTTCATGACTCCTATAGTGTGATCATATCACAGGCAAAGTCCAATGCCACATAGAGCACTTTGTCCATTCTGCATCATTTATAAACTGTTCTTTTATGAAAAACAGTATTCTTAACGAGCTATAGACTCACTTTACAAATTAATTATGGAGTAACTCCAATTTTAAATGAGAAGAAATGTCAANGAACAAGGTAAGTTGCTGCCTCTGGCTCTTGCTTTTCCATCTGCTGGGTGACTGCTGCCCATTTGAATGCTAACCTTCTACCCATCATTTCAGTCACTCCTTGTGGGTCGCTTTCACAGACAAATGTTTTAATAGAGAAGATTTCAGCTGGAGATCACTTNCTGTAAGGAAACTAAGAACTAAAGATGACTGTTGTGCCCAGGTTAAGACCCTCAAAGAGACCACCAGAGACTCTAGAAATCCAGAATGCAAAAGCAANGTTTATTGTANACNCACAGTACAAGCCAAGGCAGGGAACTCATCCACCAGCTCTTGTCGCAGCAAGAGGCAGGAAAAAGTTACTCTTTCTTTGTGAGGCTGGCTATTTAAAGGCAAAAACCACAAGAAGAGTGATACAGGCCTTTGGTCATATGATTGGATAAGGGTGTGTATCCTTT
The DNA here is from genome assembly GCA_001675575.1 of Neotoma lepida. Classification (NCBI taxonomy): domain Eukaryota; kingdom Metazoa; phylum Chordata; class Mammalia; order Rodentia; family Cricetidae; genus Neotoma; species Neotoma lepida. The sequence goes on from LZPO01098107.1 coordinate 7,435, forward strand.
GAATTTACTGGTTGGGGGTTATAGTTANCACTTTTGAGCAGGCCTGGACAAGTCCCAGGCTNTGTCCTTGAGCTGCNNTGGAGGCTGGTTGACCTCACATGCTCACATTGACCCATGCACGTAGCTCTAAGCTGGTGAGGGGTCCCAGACACTATACAACTGGCTGAACCTTGAGCAGTCAGAGTACGTGCAAGGGAGCTACTGCAAGGACTATGTCATAGCCCTCCCAGAAACTGCTTGCTTAAGTCTCAGGACACTGAAACTGAGGCCTGATCTCTGAGAGCACACTGAGCAGCCTGTTGTGGCATCTGCTTGGTCCTTTCAATGACAAACATGGATTAGAGTTATCAAGGAGAAGAAAATAATTATTTTGTAATGAATTGATGAAACTGTTCAGCAAATGTAAAAGAAATGGAAATTTTAAGATGCTTCAAGGATCACCATGGGTGAAGAGCCTGAACATGTGATAGAGGATGGCATGAAGGTTAAAGCACATTTCCTGGCCTTNGCAGAAGGTCACAGCTAACATCCTTACATTAGCAACAAGCCACAGGNTGACAAGAAATAAATATAACAAATGTGTTTGATAATAATCTCTATGTCTGTGTGTATGGCATATGTCTGTGTATGTGTTCATGTGGGCATATGTACATGTGTTTATGCATGTGTGTGCATGTCAAAGGTCCACACTGGGTGTCTGCTCAGTCATTCTCCATCTTATTTCTCTGAGATAGGGTCTTTCACTGAATACAGAACTCACTGATTCAGAAGGCAGGGCTGACAGGCCAGTGAGGCCCATTGATCTTCCTGTCTTACTTCAGCTCCTGCAGTGGCAGAAACACATGCCTGGCCTTTTCTCTGGGTGCTGGGGAGTTGAGCTTTGGTCCTTATGCTTGCACCACATGGACTTAACTCTCTGAGCCATCCTCTTANCCCTGATCATAGTTTTATATGACATATGAGCATCAGATCAAAGATCAAAGGTCCAGGGTGGCTATTCATTTTTACGTCTGGATTGAATGAAACACTGACTGCCATTTAGAAATGTGCTGAGACAAAAGCACAGTGCAGTGATAAGTTAGAAGGTAGAATTCCAGCCATCCCTACCTGTTGACATGTTTCCTGGCCACAGTAAGGAACACCCCTTTCCTCTGAGTATGAGGCATGGTACCTTTAGAAGGAGGGTTTTCAGTCCTCTACATCAGACATTAAGCTATGTTGGAGAATTTCTAAGGTCAGTGTTAACAGAGCAAGATGGAAGAAAAATGGAAATATTTTTAGGCTTTACTGTTTGGTTTGCAGAAAAGACACTTGGAATTTTACAACCCCCACCCTCAAGTCATTTTCTAGAACAGAAATTCTAGTTTCTATGGCTTGCTTTAAGGTGAGGAAGGGGCTCAAGGAAAAGGAAGACAAGAAATTAGACAGATTTCACATTTTGAGGCCTATTTCTGAGGTCTTCTGATGCCCAACTTTGGGCCAACTAAACAATGAGAGTGAGTTTGCAAACAGGACCGGGGATGGAGCACGTGACATGGTTTATACAAACTCAGGTTTGACCTGAGCATCATTCAATTTCCATATCCATAAGAGGTAGGTAGACATCTAGTTCATAGGATTCTCGGGAAACACGAATTGGACATTTTGTAAAACTATTTGTTAATCATGTACACAATTGCTAGTAAAAAGATAAAAAAAAAAACCTTCACATCTGTAGCCAAATGTCTTATGTATTATTATGTTTATAGCCTCAGAGCTCAGCATATACTAAACATTCAAGAAAATCTTTTGGAATTGTTCCATATATATGCTCAATGTTTTCTGGATATCCACTGGCCACAGAAGTGCCAAACCTCCTTTTCTATGATGCTGCCCAAGCATGGTCCTGTTGGAGATGTCCTCGTGACTGCTTCCTTCCCTGGTGCTGCATTGGAACCTGTGTGGGCTGTTTCTCTAGGAGTGAATCACAGCTGACTGAACAGCAGGAGAATCAGTTCAGGAATCGGTCTCATCAAGGCCGTGCACTCGTATTTAACGATCCCCGTAAAAATTCATTCCACTGATGAAGTGCAAGACTACTTTTCAAAATAAGCAGCCAGTTCCTTCCCCCAGACACGTGTTCAGCTAAGTCAACAAAACATGCAGCTCCTTCTCCCCAGTGCGATATCATCCTTACAGATTGTGTTTGCTGTGATTGTGTGTAGATATTGCTATGCTGTGTTATGTTGATTTTAAATTCAAACTTTCTGTAAATATTTCTGCTTTATGTGGAAAGAGTAAGTTGGCATTGCTCATAAAATAGGCCCAAGGAAAAGCAAAACTTTTCCTCCAGGCATTTTGCGGGGTGTACAGACCTATAAAAGCCACCCTGTCTTTAGCCTCAGAAATGGGATGATGCTGATCNTCTACTCGAGTCATTCCAAGTGAGTATTCAAACTGCAGATTAGGGACCTCATTTCCTGCAGCACCTCAGGTTCCTTATCTGTAGGTCTGCATCTGCTCTGGTGATTAGCATTTTGAAAAGTTCCAATTGTGGCTGATTTGTCAATTCGAAGTCCACACTTGGAGAATGGGTAAAGGAAAAGAGCCGATCCACATTAGGGTCTCTCCATAACAAAAGTGAGTTCAGTGGATCTACATTTCTTCTCTAGCTGGAAGCCCAGCTCGAANAGAGACATAGCTTAGGAGGAGCAAGTGATATCACATGATTGGAAGTCCTCCATTGGACAGGAAAACTCATGGGGCTAGGATTCACATCCTAGCTTTTGACTTCAGTATTCTGCAACTCTTGGAAGTTCCAAACAAAACCTTACCAGGAAGTCAGCATAGCATGGGAGACTCTGGCAAGGGAGGGCAGTACTTTCTAGCCACCTTGANTGAGTTGGAACAGTAAAAGAAGCAGAACCAAACCCAGACGGTGGTTCTGGAACACAGCTGGGGCCTATGGGAAAGAGTGGAGCCCTTAAATTCTGAAACTCAAGGCTGGCGGTCAGCCTGAAGGTCCTTGAGCCTTGTCCTTGTCCATACTTATGGACAGATAATATAAGTATCCCATGTCTTTTGCCATTTACAAGGTAACAAGGCTTCTATAGTAAAGAAGCCACATTTTAAAGTGACTCCTATTTCCATTGCACAAACCTAATGCTTTACTTGCACAAGCCCTCATCTTCATACATTAAGCTGGTTGTGTCATTTCTCACCTTAAAATTTAACTGTGGTGTGTTCAATACAGAGCCATTCNCAAGCAAGTTCTAGTTCTATATGCAAGGCTCTGCCTTGGCCCCTTGCTACTCAGCTGTCCTTTTACCAGCAGGAGCATCATCTGAGAACCTTCTAGAAGTCAGCTGGCTAGGCTCTGTGCTCCATGTGCACATCATAATCAGATAAGAATTGCTTCATTTTAACCACTGTCTTTCTTGGACCCCTTTAGCTATCTATAATCAGCGTGTCTAGATCATAAATATTGAATGCCAGCCTCGTCTATTATGCCAGGTGCAAAAGCTACTTCAGAATCATCATTTTGTTCTCAGAAATGTTTATTACTTTTTATGTNATTAGCACCAACTGGCTCTTTATAGAAAGCCCAGAGAGAACTATCCTCAAAATCGAGAATGAGAACATGACTCTTGTTCAGTAGTAATAACAGCAGTAACCAGAGACAGAACTCCCAAGCCCCCGATCTTACACTTGGCTCTTGGGCCCTCTGCTGCTCTAAAAGCCTTTCAGTGGAACATTCTCTCCAACAGTCAGCAATTGTCTGCTCAGAATTACCTAGGATGGCACTTAGAAGAAACCAGGGCTGTAAATTCTACCACCTGCTCCTACTTCAGTAATGGTAGTGAGTCCAGAGTGAAAACAGTGTCAAAAGNACCTTAAGCCTCAGTGATGCATCCTGTATACTCTGCTGCAGAGCAAGGCATCATTGTGGAGAAAGGCATCATTCTACCTTCACCTAGGCAACAAAAGTTACATGATGAGGGGTGTGCACATGGTAAAAAGCATGGACTCCAGGGAAAACTGGAGCCAATATTTTTCAATCTCTATATTTTACATACATGGTGTAGATAATTATTAAGGAAAGTGTTGAAGTGGGGCAAGAAGTCTCAAAAATGTAACACATCACTTGAGTGGTGTGTGTGTGTGTGTGCATGTGTGCACTGTGTATGTGCATGATGTGTGTGTGCATGCTTGTACATGTGTGTGAATGTGGGCTCATATGTGTGTGTGCTTGTATGCACTGTGTACATACATGATGTGTTGTGTGTGTGTGCACTTGTATATGTATGTGATTGTGTGCTCATATATGTGTGTGCACATGTGTGTGTGTATGTTCATTCTTTCATTTTCTATTTTAGTTCTCTCATAGTACTGGGTTAGCTATAGTTAGTACATACAACTTGAATACCCAAGACTAGCCTGTGGGTACAAGTAATGTAATGACCTAATGTCAGTGGTTCTCATCCATCTGACAATGTGACCTCAAACTGATTCCAAGTATCCCTGGACTTCCTTACAAGTCACACATGTTTTTCACAGCGACTCTTTGTGGTGATCCCTCTGGCACTCATATGATAGGACTCTGCAGTTCTTCTGTGAGTTCCACCATTGTCAGTGTCAGGACTGAAGATGCCTGCAAGGCGACGAGAGCCACAGTGTCTTTGATGATAGAAAAGTGCTGTTGGTAGACACTTAGCAAAACTGCTCTTCTGGTTTTCATGGAATCTACTCCTCAGTGCTATGGGGCACAAATCCAGTGTACAGATGCCACCCACAATCAATTCTCATTTCCCTCTGCTTATTGCAAACTTTTTAATAGGGTGGGACCCATAGATTCCAACTCTTCCCTTCCTGCCAGCATCCTTTGGGATGGCTCTCTGTCCATATGCATCTGAACAGCACTGTGGTGGTATTTTATCTATGTCCCCCAATAAAATTTATCTGAAGATCAGAGGAACAAGGTCAGCCACTAGCCTTTGGAAATTAGCACATGCCCTTAATCTTATCACTTAGCAAGCAGGGTCTGTCTGGATCCCTGTGAGTTCCAGGTCACACTAGGAACAGTCAAGCATGGAGACACACACCTTTAATCCCAGCATCAACCACAGAATTCTGGAGGTCTATACAGACAGGCAGGAAGTGACAGAGATGGACGATAGGAGGAAGTGATGTAACTAGGCTGAAAGAGCCAATGGGAGAACAGAACAGAAAGGGATATAGATGTGGAGGTATAAGAAAGTCAGATACTCTCCTTTTTGGAAGTAGCAGAGGCGGTGTAAGGTGAGGCTGGTAGCTAATTCCTCTGATCTCTGTGAGACTTTCACCCCTATCTCTACCTCCGTGTTTTATTTAACAAGACCATTTAGAAAATCTGTCTTACACAACACTGTGCAACAAAAGAGAAGAGTCTTCAAACCCATTGGTTTAAAACAAGATGACAACTAAATGAACACTGCCCACAGGTTTCAATTCTCTGTTGGAAAGAGCTAACAATGTCCAGAACAAGTTTACTGAACTGTATGAATAACATTAAATAGAAAATTGAGGGATGAAAAACCACAATGCCTGATCAAAATTTTAGTGCTATATTTTCCATTCAAATATAATTCATGCCAGGTGGTGGTGGTGCATGCCTTTAATCCCAGCACT
>LZPO01098108.1:0-13613 GCA_001675575.1 Neotoma lepida
TCCGGAAATAATGCCAGTGATCCACAGACAATGTAACCTCATGAAATTAAAGAGCAAAGGAAACAATTAAGTGAAAAGAGACAGTCTACAGAATGGGAAAAAGTCTTCCTAGCAATACACTTGGCAGATGATTAATATCTAGGATATACAAAGAAATCAAAAATTAAACAAATAGACCAAACAATTTGACTGATAAATGGTCTACTGAAATGAACAGTTCACAAAACTTGAAATACAAATTGTTGATAAACATGAAAAATGTTAACCTCACTAGCCATCAAGAAAATATAAATTAAAACTATATCAAGATTCCACCTCATCCTAGTCAGAATGACAGTCATTAAGAAAACAAGTAATAACAAGTATTGATGAAAATATGAACAAAAGAGAACTCTATTTTTGATATGTATGTAAATTATTCTAGTATTTATGGAAATCATTATGGCCTGTCTCTTATACACATCTAGATGTGTATAAGAGACAGATCCTAGTCAGAATGACAGTCATTAAGAAAACAAGTAATAACAAGTATTGATGAAAATATGAACAAAAGAGAACTCTATTTTTGATATGTATGTAAATTATTCTAGTATTTATGGAAATCATTATGGCTGTTCCTCAAAAAACTAAAAATCAACCTATCACTTGACCCACAATGCCTGCTGGAGCCACAGATAAATGCTACACATGCTGAAGAAGAGAGGGGAGACCATGGCACATTCCCTAAGTTCCGTCAGAGGCATGTTTCAGTGTTCTGAAACACTTGTAAATTCATCCTTCCATTCATCACCTCCAGCACCCATGACAGCTTTCCGAGCTCTTTTTCAGAAACGGTGTAGTCCTTAAATGACAAGGAGCCTCTATTCCATTTGTGTCTCAGCACAGTTCCCCACTGTGTAGAGATATTAGCATTTAGTTACTGCTTCAGTTCCCAGAGACAGGAAAAAGTGGAGTCCTTTGACATGCAAGCTCAGATAAGACCTTAATATGATTTCAACCTGTCATGATTGTGTGTTGAGAAGAGCAAGTATCGCCAGAGAAATGGGAAATTTGGGAGTGTCTTTGAGAGCAGTGGAGCCCTTCTCAGCTTGCAGGTGGGCTTTTAACTTGGGAGTTAGGGCATNGGACACACACAGTCACAGAAAACTTCCACTAAATCAGTGGTTCTTGTCTCAAAAATTTTCAGTATGAAATGCATGGACCTTAGAGCATTTCAATTTAAAACGAAGTATTGTATTACAGGGAGCTGAAAAGAAGGAAAGGAGACAGAGCTCCGTGGCGTGGGGACCACTGAGGGCCAAGGCCTTGCAGCCGGGAGGCTTTAGAGGGTGAAGACATGAAAAGAAGTGAACTGGTTAGTCTGGTTCCCACTCCAATTGTCCAGGGACCTGGCAGTTTCAGTCACATCTTCAATATGATTCCCAGGAAGGAGCAATCACTTAGAGAAGAGATAAAGAAAAACCACAGTTTTACAATATGCCATGGCAGGCATGGCTAAGAAAAACTCAAAATATAGTAACAGCAGCTAAGGTAAAGGGAATTTGCCTTAGTAAACTAGAGATCTGGGAAATGAAAACAAGCCGAATTCTTTCATGGCACATAACCTACATTAGTAGTTCTAACTGGGCTACATATCAGAATTAACATTGAGGTTTGTAAAGCTGCACATGCTAATCAGAGTCTGAGGTGAGTGCAGGGCAGGGCTCATGGGAGGAGCACCTGTTAGTAAGTGCCACTTAGATATCTACACATGTGGAAGTCCTGATACAACTTTTAATAGATTAAGGTGAAGAAAGAGCAGTGTTCTATAACAAGCTGATCACTGGCCCTGGAGGGATGTCTGCTTTTACGCCATGGTCTTACACTTATTGAACAATTGTAGCATGCTGAAGTATTGTGTGACTATAGAAAGAATTATCTATTTTACATTTCACAACTGCTCTGTGAGACAATGGCTGTTACTGCTCCACCTTTACAAGAATAGAACCTGAAGTTAGTGACTTGTCAAAAGTGAGAGGCTGTGATCCTAGGTCAGAAGAACTTATATTGTGTTAAAAGAGAGCAGAGTATTTTCATTCTGTTTCCAGTACTCTTCATAGTGAAGCTGAAACATTTTAATTCTTATTTTGTTGCAGATTATCAAAATATCTCTCCCACACACAAAAAAAATCACAATATTTATTTTAATTAACAGCAAGCAATGTTTCTTAAGAAAAATCTTTTCTGGTCAGAATGAAAGGCATTGAATGTAAAAAAATCTTCATTAGTTACTTTTGTTGTCACAGTGACAACGTTCCTGACACAGCAACTTCAGGGTTTGGGATGCTGAACCCCAGGAACTCTTNGAGAGCTGTACATGCTCCTAATCAATAAGCCACCTCTTGGGCTCAGAGTCCTCTTTAGTGTCCACATTAGTACCAGCAGGTTCAGAACTCACAGTGTAATCTCCCAGTAAACTCTGCTTCCAGCATTCTAGGGCTTCTTCCGCCCAGAACTCCAGCTCCTCCCCATGCTCCCTGCAAAACACTGGGGGCTCACGAGCAATGTGATCAGGTGCATCTCAGAAAAAGCTCCACATCAAGGCATCAACTTTCTGTGTTGTTCTTCTCATTTCTGTAACAAAACATCTAACAAAAACGACCCAAGGGAGGGTTATTTGATTTTGGCCACAGTGTCAGGGAATATAGCCAACTATGGTAGGAAAGCCTGGTTGGTACCTGGGGCTGCTCTGTCCGTAGCAGTGGGAGTCATGGTAGCCGAGGACACTCTTGTCCATAGCAGTAGGAACTTAAGATATGGCTTGTTCATAGCAAAACTGGCCAGTAAACATACCATTCAGATGGAAACCAGAAATGGATTTGATCTTCCAGGCCCACCAGCAACAACCCACTTCTGCTCATTAGGCCACAGTCATAAGAGTTCCTTATCCTCCCAAAACACTGCCACCAACTGATGATCAGATATTCAAACTCATGAGTCTTTGAGGGACATTGGACATGAAATCCATGGCAATGCTGAAACCTTTAGTGGGCCTTAGAAGTTAAGATATCTTTTTATCTTGAATGATGCCTTGTAACGTTATCACTACGTTTTATAAGCTAGCTTTTCTTCAAATATTTCTATTTATCCATTTTACTTTCTGATTCGACCTTTTCTGTTATTTTTTAACATTGATTTCAAAACTCATCCTGGACCCCGGGTTCAATTCCAAGCACCACAAGAGAAATAAATCATCTAAAAATTCCGAACATATGACAGAGCAAAGCCCACAAACTTGAAAAAAAAAGCCCACTTCTTGAATAGAAGTGTTAAATAACTTGAAATTGAGCTCTCTGTTCATGATGAAATATTCTCAAGAATTGCATAGTGACTCAATTTTTAATGGTCTTTGTTGTTGAAATTGGAAAAAGCTTTTTCAAGTCTCAAACATGTTCAATTAGGTTTTCAAAGGGCCTTAGCACAACACAGAGACATCATTATTCCTTTTAAAAAGGCAAACATATTTTTATTTCCCCGGTAATTTGCCCTGACTTAATAATGGCCAAGGCCACCATGTTGCAAAATTCTAAGAATGACTATGCCCAGAAAATACACTGTACATTTTACCTCCTGAAATTGGGTAATGCAGTGGAACAGAAGGAAACCTTCATTTATTATTCTTTTATTTCTTGTTAACTAAATTAAATTTAGAAGATGGAGATGAGAGACTCTCTCTTATCTATCTATCTACCTATCTATCTATCTTTCTATCTCTCTGTATGTGTCTATATCTTTGTTTTAAGTTAAAAAGACAAATATTATATACTTCTAATTTGCATGTTTTAGATCTTTCAAAGAAAGGATGAATTAAATTTTGCTTTTCCTTCTGGTAAAAGCTATTCACTAAGCTAACATCTGAAAACTGGTGGGGCGGGGGGAGAACGTCAGTACTACCATGTTTGGAGTGATAATTTCTGTGTGTGTGAAGGCAGAGTTTGTACACATTGTAAATAAGCAATTAAATTGTGACTCAACTAGAGTTTGTTGTCGATGGTCAAGCAATCTCTTCTCCGTGGATGAAAACTGTTTCCATAGAATGGTGCAGTTATTTTGAAAGCACAAATTCTATTAANAGGTGATGGAGAATTGAAATGAAATTCTTCTAAGTTTCAAATCTTCCCTTTCTATCTTTAGAAACGGTTTCTGTGATTATCAGTTTGAATAGAATGACATTGAAGAATTTCACTGTATTGTACTTGCAGAAAGAAATTCGTTAATTCAAAGTTTCCTTGTGTACAATGACTGGATTTCAAATTTTTGATTGTCCCATTGCCAAAAAGCTGAGCAGTGTATNCCAGAAACAAACTCATAGAAATGAATATGAAAAATTTGCAGCTTACTAAGGTTTTCTGTGACATTCATACTTACACCATGAATATCATATTTTTCTAGATTATTCACCCACAGCTTATTAGGCACCCAGCACAATAAAAATTACATCTCCACAGTATCATCTACCCATTTTGACTATCGCTCCTTTAATACATGTTTAAATTCATTGTCCAACCAGCAAGATTGCTTAGGGGACAAAGGCACTTGCTGCCAAGCCTGATAACCTGAGTTCAATCCCCAGAGCTCACATGGATGGAGAGAACCAACTCCTTCAAGCTGACCTTAATATTGTGAGTTTTGTAGTATATTGAACCTGGTATCTGAGTTTCATTTCCTGACGCTGTGATGAAACACTCTAACAGATCAATTTAAGGGAAAAAAGGGTTTACTTAAGTTCAGAGTTCAAAGCGCAGTGTTTCCTGGCAGGGAAGTTGAGGCTGCAGGAGTGTGGAGCAGCTGTCACATTTATGTTCATAGTCCGGAGAAAAGGACAACGATCACATGCTGCTGCTTACTTCCCTTTCTGTTTACCCATCCTAGTATCCCATTCAGGGAACGGTGCCATTCAGCATGGGTAGGACAACCCACCACAATTAATGTGACCAAGAGAATCCTTCACAGGCAATCTTGGAGGCTTAATAATCTCCATAGCCCCTCACAGGCCTGTCTCATGGGTGCTAAGGTGACAAATCATGCTAGCCATTATATCTAGTACAGAAGCACATATGGGCATAGCCTCTGTCTGCTACTTGCGGTGGAGGAAAGAAAGACTCTGAGTGGCCTCCACCTCTTGCCATCGTAGTCCTATAGTCAGGTCTTTAGACTGTTTCTCTCTCATCCTGAACACATGCTAGGCTGCAGACTTGGGAGTTTTTGATTGCAGGAGGGTACAGGGCACTCGGTGTGACACATAGTAGGTCTTCAGTGGCAGCCTGGTTCTTTGTCTTTGCCTTTCTTGTCCAGTGTCTGGTGAGGCAGGGAGAAACCGAGGAGGCTAGAGAATGGGGGTGCAGCAAGGAATGTCTGGCTATCATCTCAGTAGGGATTGAAGTCTCCTCTTTGGGGTGATGATATTGAGAAAAAGTCTCTTTTGAACTTGAACTTGCTGTATAATTGCAGATAACCTTGAACTTCTGATCTTGTGTCCACCACCTGAGTGCTAAAATTCCAAGCGTGCATCACTGTGCCTAGTTTATACAATTAGGTTAGTGTGTAGAGATACATGTCTGACAATGTGTAGAACAGGGGTCCACACTCTCTACTCATGTCACCTTAAGTACTGAATAATGGTGACTGTGTCTTCCTATCATTTTTATGTCAGGTGAGTTACAAAATTCCTTGAGGTTTCTATTTCTTCATCTGTAACATATAAATAAGCGATACACAGTATAGAATATAGTTAAGATTAATTTTCATAAAAAGCATTTTGTAAGAGATAAAATGCTGTTCAAAGATCTGGAGGCACCTTGATAGCACNCGATTTGCTTTTATATTCCCAGAATTTTTCACAGTGGTTGACAATTAGGAGATCTTCTATAAGTACACAAAGAAATGAATGAGCAAGTCTCTATATACAGGGCCATTAACATTCTTATGAGAAAGAGCAAAATGGAGCTAGAAACATGAATAAGCCTCAGATTGGAAGAGCCAAGTCTGGACGTGCTCCATCCTGCCACTGGGACTTTAAAAGTCAGTTATTTTTTGGTGATAAAACTTCTATAAATTGGACATAATAACATCATTTCCTATCCCATCTCACAGGTTTGTTTTCAGAATAAAATGTATATAAATTGTGGTGTGTGTGTGTGTGTGTGTGTGTGTGTTCACATCATTATTTTTGCTGGTTCTATCATCTTCACCGAAATGCACTTGACTGGAAGGGAAGGTCTCTCCTCACCTTACTTTCATTGAACTCATAACACAATACTCTATCCGTTGTGGGATCTTTTAAAAACATCTTATTAATGAATGGTGGCCTTCTGTTTTAAGGCTGTCCTTCCTTCTCAGAAAGAAAGAAAAAAGTTGGTATTTGAGGGGTTCCAACTAGTACCAACTTGTGTTCCCCCAAGCACTTTGTATCAATAAAAACTCAAAGCATGCACCAAGAGAATACCTGATTTATACCTGTCCAGGCAATCAACCCGCCACCCACAGGAGTGCTGGAAGTTTGGCAGTTACTCAGGAAGACAGTGTGGTGTTTGGTGTTCTGCTGCTGCACTTTTGAGTTTGTCACACAGTGGCATTCCTTAGTCATGCCGTCCTATAATGAAAGCTCTGTTGAACAGAGAACATCTGCAATTCCACAGCATCTCCAGTGAGAGACGACCAGTTTATGTACCCTAGGAACTCAGTAAACACTTAGTGAATTAAGGATTTAACTTAAAAAATGAAGACTATGTGTGCTCTTTTGAAATGTTGAGTTATTCACTCAGCGCTTAATTTGATGAAATTCAGTATATTCTCCTAGTTTCCTTCATTGTGGAAAAGGATGAGAGTTTGTGTTGAATTCATTTCCAGTTTTGAGCTCCTTCCTTACTTAGAGTGCATTGCAGTTTCTCTCCTGTGGTTATATGTATTTGTGTTCTCCCTCCCTCCCTTCCTCTTTCTTTCCTTCCCTCCCTCCATCCCTCCCCCCCTTTCACACACACACACACACACACATCACATTTTTTTCATTAAAATCCATTGTTATCCAAGCTTCTATTTTTCAGAGGGCCATAATTTCATATTTTAGGAATGGAAAAATAATTACTATGTGTTTGAATATAAATGCTTTTATTCTCAAGGATGTATATTTATTTGAATTAACTATACTTTTCTCCCCAATTTATAACCCAAGAAATTGTTTTATACACAAATCTCAGAGGTTACAGGATAAATTTTATATATTAACAGTACAAGATACTATTATCTTTCATAAATCTGAAGGTGAAAAAATCACTTTTCTGTCCTTTTGTTTGTTTTTCTAAAGTCAAAATAATTCCAAAATCTCTAGCTGTACTTTCAGATGGTTATATATGGATATAATACCAGAATAGCAACCAGCAAGTTTTCATCAGTTGTAAGTGTGAAGAACAAATCCAGAGCCTGTCCCCAGCTATGCATAGACATCCCTTAGTAGGCCAGACACACTTGTGCCACTGTTCAGAACATGGAAGACAGTCAGTTCCATTCTTCACTGCTTTAGGCAGTTTAGTCGTTTTGGAAAGGAAAGGCCCAATCCCCAGGCTCACCTCATGTTTTTACTTTAGTTATGACTCACAATACTGCTTTATTCTCAAGTTGTCCTGCATTGCCAGAATTTCTCTAGAATTCAAACTGTACATTTCCCTAAATCCTTCCAACTCTAAGATTTTAAGTTTCTGAAATCTGGGTTCACAAGGAAAAAAAAAAAAAAGGCTGTCTCAGATGGAGTCACACTTTCCTGCACTTACCTCATCTCTGTCCATGAGGTTAGAAGAAGCTGAAGGTGAATGTCTCCAAGGAATTGGAGAGATTTCCAATTCAAATTCTTGCAATCTTGTGCAAAAATCCTTTCTTCTGAGGATTAGGGTGGGGATTGGAGAGGATGGCACAGAGAGGATGAATGTAAGCCAACTACATCATAGACATGTGTGAAATACAGTGCAACCCATTGTATTGTACAATCAATAGATACTAATTTGAGAAAGGAAAGAATAAACTTGCCTTCCTTAAAAACCTTTGTGTTGCCACTTCCCTGGAGCTGCTAAGGACTGTAATCTCTCTGAAGCTAACTAAGGACAGCTGTCTGGTTGGTGTCTCTTTTCTTGACCTCTCTATTTGGCTCAACAAATGAGAAGAGAATTTATAAAAGTAATAATAATAATAATAATAATAATAATAATAATATCTCCTAAAATATTTAAATTAAAAATAAATGAATGAATGAGTAAATAAGCACTAAAAATGAGTAAGAGATGAGGGGCAGTAAAACCATGAAATAGTCAACTATGAAACCCTAGATAATGAGGCCCTAACTAGCCAAACATTGCTTTAAAATAGCTCTTGATTTCAAAGGAGACTTCCAAGGGTCATCCCCTAAGCAGGCTGGATAATCCAGTCTGTCAAGAGCAGTTGATCCTCATGCAGACGATGTACTGACAGCTAGCTTCCCACATGGCCTGGTGACCCAGCTAAGAGCGTTGGCAGGATGGAGTTAAAGGAGATGAATCTTTTTCTCATCAACCCGGATTACATCTCTTGGAGGTTGCTTAGTCTGTTGCATATTAGCAGCATGTTGTAAACACATTTTGTGCTTCTAAAAATTCTTTATAATTATAAGAAAATGAATTTTCTGGTCCCAAGTTAATTAAGGAAAAAAGTGATGATGAAGGCTTGGTTACTGATTCATGGCATATCCTAAGACCTCAAGGGTATTTCACAGGCAAATTGGTGTAATTCAACTTTCTTTTGGATGGATTACTAAAATGGGCTCAAATAGAACTTAATTTAGATCTCAGTCTATCGATACTCGTTTGCTACAGCAATGCAATGTGGATCTTTGTTTTTTAATTGACAGATTTTACTGCCATTAAATATATACAAAAAGAAATTCTGATGCTAATGAGTTTAGTTGCAAAAAATGCCTTTGAAATTTGAAAATAAAATTGTGCAATGTTTGCATCTCCGTTATCTAAAACAAGTTAATTATGAATAGGTCTCAACTATTTCTGTCCATAATGAGGCCAAAATGACAGTTATCCAGATTTTTTTTTTAATGTCACCCATTCCCCCAAGTCTAAGTCCTGAAGTGTGATGATAGGTACTACCTCCTTCAGGACAGAGGAAATAAATAAGAGAACAGTTGCTAGGAGAATCGGGTAGGGCACTCACAGTTCTGGTAGGCTGAAGTCCCAATGCTCTTAAAGCAGGAGTGTAGGAAGAGCACTGAGTAAGTGTACATCATGGAAGAACCACAACAATCAACTGAGTCGTACATACTACCCTGACAGAGAGAGAGATCTCATTTTGGACAAGTACCTTCAGGTACAGGAGGCAAATAACAGTTGTCAGTCAGCAAGCATTCTACTATGACACACCAAGGGTTNTTTTTTCTTTAGACTCCTCCCCATCTCCCCCACCCCATAGGCATTCACTATTTGCTACATTCTTCACCTTCTCCATTTCATTTATTTAGACTTATTTATTTGCTTATTTGTCTCTTGTTCTAAGTTGTATGTCATTTGTGGTCATTTTATTTTAGCAAGAGAGATACTTTTTATGTATAAAAGAATATTAGTGTAATCATTGTTATGCTCTAAAAGCAACATTTCCTCCCTTCTAAAAGCTAAAATGGACTTTACCTGTTCTTGAACTCTCAAACTTACTATAGATTAAATTATAAAGCATGGACTATTTTGTGCCTAGCTTTTTTGCTGAGCACAATCATGAAATTCATACTGTTGGTATAGTTCTAGATGTTATGGTTTAGCTGTGTACTCAAGAGTCCACATTAAAAGATTGGTCCTCAAGTGCTGCTATTGGGAGAGGATGGATCATCTGGAAGGTGAAACATATTGTGAAATCCTTAGAGCACCAAAGAGATGCTTGTGAAGGGAGTTATTGGATACTGGTCCAAAGAGATGCTTGTGAAGGGGGTTATTGGATACTGGTCCAAAGAGATGCTTGTGACGGGGGTTATTGGATACTGGTCCAAAGAGATGCTTGTGAAGGGGGTTATTGGATACTGGTCCTTTCCTCTGCCTCTCTGTTGCTTACTGTTGATGAGATGAGCAGTTTACCCCTCCCTACCACACACACACACCCACCACACACATCTTCCTTCCAAGTTCTTCCTGATACATCTACCAGAGGCCCCAAGAAGTGAGTGTGTCTGATCTTGGACTGGAAACTTGAAAACTGAGTCAGAATAAATGTTTACTCTGAATAAGCAAATTACCTCAGGAGATTCCTGAGAGTGTCAGAAAGTGGGTACATAGGCTGTTCATTCCTACTGCTCTGTTGAAGAAATTTTTTTGTTTTACTAAGTCCATCCATTCTATTGCTTCTGAGCACATGGGTAGTTTGCACTTACACAATACTATAGATTTATGTTCACAAAAAGTAGATGTTTGAACATATGTGTACATTTCTACAGTATGCATGTATACTGAGGAGTGGAATTATTACATTGTGGAGTGTGCATATGTTCAGTTTTAGAATATATGCCAAACAGCTTTCCAGTGTGGTGAAACAGGCTTCCATTCTGTGGTCAGTATGTGAGTGAGGAATCATATATGTTTGGTTCACCATTGTATCTGCTCAGGTGTCTTAGATTTTAGTAGGTGCTCAAGAAGTGGTAAGTTCAGTGGCTCTATGTCAGCCGTGTCTAAATGACTATCAGCCTTCCGTTGATCTTTGCAAGGTTGTAAGAAGCCAAAACAGTTTTCTAGCCCACTTTACAATTTTGCCAAAACACCTCTCTAAACTAGTCCTTGAAGTAAAATAAGAGAGCCCTTTACTGAATATTAATTTCTAGCATAAATATATAATTTATAGTGGGATAAGCAGGATCAAGTTGATAGCATAATACACTATGAATTTAGTGATTAAAGAGGCATTTTCATGTCAAACATCCTGTCCCCTCATTGCACAATCGAGGACACATAAGGCCAGAAAGACTGAGTTACCTGCCCTAACACTGAGGAAACAGTCTTGAGGTTTCTAAGCAGACACATTCCTTATTCTAAAATTTTAGATCACAAAATGAGTTTTAATTTCTTTAAAATAATGTTTGTCAATGGCAGACTTAAGATCCTTATTTTGTTGCTTCTGTGTTCACATTTTTACTTTGATCACTCAAATTAACATGCCCTTCATTATTTAGGTAAAATACATCTCTTTTTATCACTGTGTATAATTATTTTGTGGAAGAATGAGCTTTCATTTTTTCTTAGAGATTAATTTGTGTGTGTGTGTGAGTTTGTCTCTGTGTAAGTATGTGCAGGTGAGTGCAGGAGCCCACTGAAGCTAGAAGTATTTGATTCCCTGGAGCTATGATACTGGTGGTGATGAGCTGCCTCATGTGGCTGCTGAGACTCTGACACAGGTCCTTTGCAAGAGATGTACAAACTCTTAACCACTGAGCCATCTCTCCACCCCTAGATTTCTTTGCTTTTTCCTTCTGATCAGAATCTATTCTAAAGATTAATGATTTTCTTTAAAAATAGAAAATTGGTTTTTTATTTCTTTTTACTTGAAACACAAACATATTAGAGAATAAGCTTTTAATTCACTCAAGAATAACTGTTTTATAGTGAATTAAATGAAAGTTAAGAGAAATAAAGCTCAACTTTTTGAAAAATTTTGTTAATTAACATGTTTTTCATTTATTTTACATTCTGACCACAGTTTCCCCTCCCTCCTCTCCTTCCATTCTCCCCCTATTCCCATCTACCCCCCCAACCACTTTTCCTCTGTCTCCATTCAGAAAGGGACAGGCTTCCCATGGGCTTGAACAAAGTTGAGGCAGGACTGAACTCCTCCCCCTGCATAAAGGCTGGGCAAAGTTCAAGTTTTAATGTGTGTCTAACCAATAACTGAAAATACTTTCACAAGCATTGAGTCATTATAGTGTTCCAAACCTGAAGCGAAGACTGGGTTTGGATAAAGATCTGAGCAGCCAATTCTATTGGTGTCCTCTGCTTAAGTACCTCAATCCTCTCATATATTACTTCATAGTTTCTTCTAATGAAGAGACAGGCTACTCCCTATCATCTGTTAGGGTTGATTTGAGGCACCTGGCCAATACAAAAATCTGAAAATACTCAAGTCCCTTATATAAAATTTTATAGTATTTGCCTATGATCTGTACATATCTCTGCAAATTTCAATAATCTCTAGATTACTTTTAATTTCTACTACAATGTAAATGCCAAGTAAAACATTTGTTATACTGTTCTTTATGTAATAATGACAACAAAAACTCTGTATATGTACTATTTTCTCTGTGTGTGATCATATGTGCATGTGTATATTTTTGTGTATGTGTGTATGTAGCAGATGTGGGCACAGGCATGCTACGGCACATGGATGGAGGACAGAGGACAACCTTTCTGTCTGTCCTTAACTTCCACTGCATTGGAAACAATCTTTTTTGTTGTTTTTTTTTTCATGGACATGGCAGGCTAATTGTATATACATCAGTAAATTTTTCTGTTTGTAATCCTGTGTTATTTGTAATTAAACAGAAAAATTTAAGTAAGTATAGGAACTTAGCAGCTATTTTTACAGGAGACTGAAAGAGACAGGTACCACTACAATGATAATTATTTATAATCAAGATTGGTATTCAAGTTACATGTACAGCCTCATAAAAAACAGGGCCTATATAGAGCTTAGATGTTACACTCTGTCTTAACAAGTAAAAAGCTAAGCAAAGTGAAACTGAAAGAGTTCTTAGCTCTGTCAGAGAATAGAGGTCACAAAGAAAATTTCTGCCTTCTAAGATTGCAAAGAAAATGGAAATACAAAGGAGTACAGCATTCTAGAGGCTCAGGGGACCCAATCGTCTTTTTATTCCTAGGAGATTTTATTACATCCTTATATTGAACATCTAGAGAAACAACACTTTATGGTTCTGGCAGAGGAAGGGAAAGGAAACTGTACTATGAAGAAGAAAAAAAGCAATACTATTCTGTTCTTTTGAACTAAGCCTGATCTTAAGACTATTTCACTCAAACCTAAACATGTTTTATCATGCCTAACCTAACTATAAGAAGGGAAACAGAAAAACCAGCCCCTGTCAGCTGACCTATCCAATCTAAGAGAAGATTTGGTGAAGGTCTCAGTCAGGGACACCAAAGCATTAGACCAACCATAGGAATATGTAACTCTATATCCTACTTTATCAAAGGGTTATGTGCAGCATACAACATTCCCCAGTATACCAGGCCCCCCTTTCAGCCAAGCACTGCCAGGCAGAACAGAANGATAGAGAATATACCCAAACAACCTTCAGAACTATAGTAAAGTGTGAACAAGATGTTGGAATTATCAAACTGGGAAAAATTTTAAACTCTGGTTAATATTCTAATAGTAAAAATAGGCAATACAATGACAAGTGGAGAATGTGAGCAGGCAGATAATCTAATCTAAGTGTTAAAAGAAATTCTAAAAGCAAAGAAGAAGAAAGAAGAAGGAGGAGGAGGAGGAGGGAAGAAGAAGAAAAGAAGAAGAGAAGAAGAAGAAGAAGAAGAAGAAGAAGAAGAAGAAGAAGAAAG
>LZPO01098108.1:14158-25783 GCA_001675575.1 Neotoma lepida
GAGAGAGAGAGAGAGAGAGAGAGAGAGAGAGAGAGAGAGAGAGAGAGAGAGAGAGAAACTCTTGAATGAAAGTTAAAATCCAACCTTGCCTTGTGTTTTCTTCTATTCTGCCAGCAGCTCATCAATAACAACATGGAGACTTCTTATTAATTATGAACGTATGAATGCTTGGCCTTAGCTTAGGCATGTTTCTAACTAGCTCTTATAAATTAAGTTAACTCATTTCTATTAATCTATACACTTCCATTTGGCTGGTGGCTTTTACCTCACCTCCTGCATTTTCTGCTTCCTCTGCCTCTGCTGGCAACTCTGCCTTTCTTCTTTCCCTAGACTTCTCTCTCCCCAGAAGTCACACCTAACCTCTTCCTGCCCAGCTATTGGCCATTCAGTTCTTTATTAAACCAATCACAGTGACACATCTTCACACAGTGTAAAGAAATATTCCGAAACATTGCCTGATGCAAGGCTTCTTCCCTGGACAGAAATTTCAGGGCCAGGACAGTAGTCTAGCAACTGAGAAAGCATCCAGAGAACCTACAGGAACACAATACAGCTTCAAAAGTGCAATTCTAGCACCTTAGTTGCTTGGACACAGCCCCACAGTGCAGCAGGAAGAGGCTCACAATATGACATGGCCAGTTACACCAAGAAGGAAACTACCTTGGGAGAGATCACAGACCTAAAGTTTTCCAAATACTAAAAATATTTGAGAAGGTAAGCTAGCTACATTTAAAATTGTTAATGAATTGCTTAATAGACAAAAAAAGAATTTCTGAGTTTGAGACTATTACAAGAAAAATTTTGAAAATTAAAAATCAAAGAAAATAAATTCTGGATTAATAACAACACAAAAGTCTCAAAGAACTATGAGACTATGTCAAATGGTTTAACATCCATGCAAGAAGGAGTTAAAAAGCAAAAAGAAAAGTCAGAAATGATACTGAAAATAGAGAATGTCTCCAAATTAAAGTCAGGCAAACCACAACCACAGATTCAGAAAGATAAGAGAACACTAAAAGTAGGATAAGTGCAAAAATATTATACCAAGGCACCTTATACTTAAGTTATGGTGCGCATATCGAAGAGTACTCTCTTTGATACTATACAGTAAAAATGAGACTCATGTCTGAGTTCTCAACAAAACAGAAGAGAATAAAAACAACAAAGCAATGTTGGAAGATACAGAAAATGCCAAGTTGGAATTCTTTCTCCTCTAAAATTATCTATTCAAAGTCAAAGAGAAATAGACTCTTTTCTACAAAGAAAAATTGAGGAAATCTGTTGTCAGTAAACCTACCATGTAAAAAGTGTTAAATGAATTAAGAGGTTCATCAGAAAGAGAAAAATCAGTCAGAAGATAGAAGTCTTGTGTTAGTTGAAGAGCATCTGAAAGGGAGTATCTGTAATCAAAAATAAAATAATAATTCATAATTTATCTAATAAATAGCAGTTGTTAACCAGGTGGTGGTGATACATGCCTTTATTGCCAGCACTAGGGAGGAAGAGGTAGGCAGATCTCTGTGAGTTCAAGGCCAGCCTGGTCTGCAAGGGAGTTCCAGGACAACTAGGGCTGTTACACAGAGAAACTCTCTCTCAAAAACAAAATAATAACAATAATAATAATAATAATAATAATAATAATAATAATAATAATATAATAGAAATAATACATTTCATTATGTATTCATGTATATGTTTTAAAATAAAGGAAATAAATGACAGCAATAATACAAGAGATGAGGAATGGAAAATTAGGAATGGTTAGACATTATAAAAGATTTCTCTTACCCATGAAGCAGAATAATACTATTTGTAGTGAGCCTAATTACTTATAGTAAATTAATTAATTTAAGTAATAATTTACTTGTAGTAAATTAAGTAAAACTTCCAAAGCATATTAATATGTTAAGAAAGAAGAAAANTATAATGATATAAAATTCTCAAATAAAATCCAGAAGATTGAACATCTGTGAAAGATAAAATTGGAACCAAAAATAAGTACAACAAATAAAAAACTATAACAAACATAGTAAATATTGCTCCAACCACATCAATAATCACCTTAAGTTTTAATTGTCCAAAGAAGACCCAACTATCTGGTACCCATGAGGAAATCACCCTTGAATGTGAAAGAATATAGAGATGTATGTGAAAGACAGTAAAAAATTAGTTTTTAAAGAAGAGGTGTGGGTACTTTTCTTTATATAGAATAAACTTCAGGAGAGGAAATGTTATCAAGGATAAAGAGAGAGAATATTTCATAAGAGGTCAGTTCTCAAACAAGACATTCATCGGCCACGTGGCAAAACACATGAAGCAAACTAATAAAACTTCAAGGGAACACATCAATCTGCTGTTGTAATTGGAGATTTCAACATAACTTTTATCAGAGAAGGATGGGTCAAGTAGGTAGAACTTGACACAGATGAATATAATGTTCTGTCAACCATCAGATTGATTCATCCAATAAAAGGAGTATGCACATCTTCCAAAGCCCACTTAGAGCAATCATCAAGATAGACCACTAAGGAAATCTTTAAGAAATGAAATGAAATGAAAATCATACAGAGCTCATTTTAGTTCATAATGAAATCAATAGGAGAAGGAAAGACAAAGATCTAAAAAATATTTAGGAAATCACAAAATACTTCAGAAGAACACAAGTCTCAAGACAAATTGTCAGATATTTTGAATCAAATACAATTTGTCAAAGTATATGTGATGCAAGGAAAGCTGTGCTCAGAGGGATGTGCATGGCATTTACTTCATATGTTAGCAAAGATCTAATATCAATAACTGATTTTCTACTTTTATAAATGCTAAAAGCAAAATAAAATACAGTAGAAGGAAATAATAAAATTAGAGAAGCAATGAATAAAGTTTTAAACATGGAGAGAAAATAACTTAAGACACAAATGAGTGCTATCACTGCTAAAAACTCCATAAATACTGAAGGATTACTAAGAAATAATATGAGCAACTCTGGCCCACAAACCTACCATCTAAATATAATAGACAGATTTCATGAACAGCTGTCTACTGAAACTCACACAGGAAGAAACAAACTACGTGAGTCAAACTATAGTTGTTAAGCAAAAGTTGAGTTACTAACTTACTTTCTTTCAAAACAGAAGCACCAGCCCCACATTGATTCATCTGTAAATTGTACCAAATCTTTTTGAAATTATACCAGGAGTTGGAGAGAGGGCTCAGCAGATGAGAGAATTTGCTGCTCTTCTAGAGGATCTGAGGTCAGTTTCTAGCACCCAAGTCAAGTGGCTCACAACCACCTATGACCAGGGTGAGCTGACACCTTCTTCAGGCATCCTCAGACACTTGCAACATATCATATCACAGAACATATCATATACTCACACAGACACAGAAATAAAAATAAAACTTTAAATAAAGAAGTTATAGCAATTTTTTTCAGTCTTTTTCAGAATATAGAAGCAGGGNGCCTCATTTTATTAGCCAACATTGTCATAGTACCAAAGTGGCAGCCATATTAAAAGAAAACTAGAGATGAGCATGGTGGCTCATGCTTAAAAACCTAGCACATGAAATATGAGGTAAGACTATCATAAGTTTGAGACCAGATAGGACACATAGCAAGACTGTGTCTCAACATTCACTACACACACACACACACACACACAAACACACATACACATACACACATAGCTCTTGTAAATATACACAAGATGATCTATAAAGGAAGAGAAAACAAATCAAAGTTAGTAGAGTATAAAAAGAAGTACACATCATGACCAATTGGGATTTATCCTAAGTATCTAAGGTCTGTTCATTATCTGAAATTCAATTAAGTATGTCACAAAATCCAAAAAGAAAAGAAAGATCAATATGAGTACATCAATAGGTACAACTGCATTTGACAAAATATTTAATGGTTTGAAACTCTTCATGATTAAGAAAAGAATCTTTCAGTGAGTGAGAATAGAGGAGGATTCCTCATCATAACAGTCCTGCAGGTGACATCATACATAATGAAAACCTCAAAATTGTCTAACTAAGATTACAAACAGCTATGCATGCTGGTGCGTGACGTGACTTAATCTTGGGGGTAGAAGCAGGAATATCAGAGATTTAAGGTCCTCCTCAGATACATAGTAAACTCAAAGTTAGTCCAGAATATATAAGAACCTGCCACAAAAAGCAAAGTGAAAGAGAAAATGATCAGTAACAAAACAGGGATGCCTCTCCTCACACTCCTCTCAACAGGTCCTAGAAGAAATCGCTAATAAAAGAACAAACATGAAAAAAAACATAGTATGCATATTATAAAAGAAAAGGGCAAACTCTGTAAGACGAGTTGCTACATGGTCTTATTGATTANTTTTTCTCTTCCTTTTTCTTTTATAATGAATTTATTTTATAGATTATGACAATGGCAAGTGTATATCACTATTTATTTGTCAGAAACCATTAAATGTACACCAAGAGCATATGGAAACTGGTTGCCAGGACGATGGCTCAGTTATAAAGTGCTCATCTTGAAAGCATGAAGACTTCAGTTCAATTACCAGACCTCAACACAGAAAGCTAGACTTGGTGGCACATACTGGAAATCTCAAAGCTGAGAGGCAGAGACAAGCATAATTGCTGGAACTCACTGACCAGCCAGGCTAGCCTAACTGATGAGCCCCAGGCCCCAGTGAGAGACCTGTCTCTTATACACATCTAGATGTGTATAAGAGACAGTTGCTAAACAGTCTTATTAATAAAAAAAACTTGCAGAGTGAAATTGGAGTGAAAACTGAGAGATCAGAGAGCAAGCCAGCCACGTCTTACCTCTAGGAAATCTTCAGCCAAAGAAAGAATACTTCCTGTACACTTACACCTATACACCTTTCTGTGCTCTGCCATCTTACTTCCTGTCTCCGCCCAGCTATACCAGTTCCTCTTTCTGCCCAGCTCTATCACTTCCTGTCTGTCTGTACAGACCTCCACCTCTATGGTTAATTAGTGCTGGGATTAAAGGCATGTGTCATCATGCCTGGCTCTGTTCCCAGTGTGGTCTTGAACTCACAGAGATCCGAATGAATCTCTGCCTCCCCAATGCTAGGATTAAAAGCTTGTGCTACCACTGCCTGAACTCTACGTTTACTGTAATGCTTGGCTTTTTCCTGTGATCCCCCGATAAGCTTTATTGGGGTGCACAAATAAAATATCACCACAAAACTCATTTACTGATAACGTTTTTCTGTCTAGAAAATTTAAAAGGATTTACACAAACTCTTAAAACTAATAAATTCTTTCATTAAGGTTAAGATATAAGATTAATGTACAAAATTCAAATTTTTCTCTATATTAATATTGAACAAGAATAATTTGAAATTTAGACCATATGATATATATAAGTATAACAGAATTATGTAAAAGATATATACAACAAAAACTACAATATTCTGATGAATGACATCAAAAACTTGGTGATATTAGAGAGAGCTCAGTGATATGGACAGGAGGATTCTTTGTTGTTCAGGTAGCATTTATTCCATTGTGGTCTAGAGATCATAATATGGTTCACTCTTGACGTATATTTCCATATGTATCTACCATTGTCATAGCCTATAGAAGAGTTTCATTTACTTAAAAATTCNTTTTTCTCTTCCTTTTTCTTTTATAATGAATTTATTTTATAGATTATGACAATGGCAAGTGTATATCACTATTTATTTGTCAGAAACCATTAAATGTACACCAAGAGCATATGGAAACTGGTTGCCAGGACGATGGCTCAGTTATAAAGTGCTCATCTTGAAAGCATGAAGACTTCAGTTCAATTACCAGACCTCAACACAGAAAGCTAGACTTGGTGGCACATACTGGAAATCTCAAAGCTGAGAGGCAGAGACAAGCATAATTGCTGGAACTCACTGACCAGCCAGGCTAGCCTAACTGATGAGCCCCAGGCCCCAGTGAGAGACTCTGTACCAAAAAACAAGGTGGACACAGAAAGGATACCCAAGGTTGATCTCTGACTCACACTCACACACACACACACACACACACACACACACACACACACATACACATTATACTTATGTAGGGATAGCTCCCACTTCTTGTCAATTTTTTTATGAACCTAAAACTTGTCTAAAAATTAAAATCTGTTAATTTTTAAAGATGTGAGCGATTAAAAAAAAACAGGCTAACTAGGACATCTACAGTTTTGGTAATAGCTCAGCAGTGTATTTGACCTCCAGTTAGTGGCTTGCTTAATACCTGCTCAGGTGCATCTCTTCATCTTCAACTGAGCCAAAGATAGTCACACCTGAGAGTCATGGAAAGTTGAGGGGCTTGTTAAGACACTGATTCATGAAATCAAGAGAGGGACCATAGGATGTAGGTTGTTAGAAAGGCCTCACTTTAGACTGATGCTTCCATTATCTTACAGTAAAGGAAGACATGTTCTTTACAACTTCAGGTCCTTTGTCCTTGAGTAGTGCCTTCTGAAAGAGAGATTTAGTACATTGGAGAAATCAGGCTTCATATTAAACACCATGCCAGCCATCATGTCATGGTTTTCTTGTGGTTTTTATTCAGGGTTTCTTCTCTTGAATGTTTCTTCTTTCTTTTTCCATATTATATCCAAGATCCTTAGTCTTTAAATAAATTCCAAGGTCAACAATGATAGAATTCAAATAGAATACAATGCATGGCAATCAGAATCAACTTAGCCAGAGCCATGAGACAGTCCTTAAGTTATAACAGCTATATGAAAGAACCCATTTTAGTCAAAATGAAGAAATGAAGGCAGACCAATGAGATGACTTTCACCAAGCCTTTGTGGCTTGGTAATGGAATTAGGCCCAGAAATTGGGAAAACATTTTGTTAATTTGATCTTCTTTTAACACATTTACTGTGCTCTTTTTTGTAGAAATGGCTACATCTTGTGTAAAAGTAAAGTATGTCTTCACNTTAGGCTGTTGCTAACCATTAAATATCAGGTCTCATCTTCATTGTAGTGGGAAAGACTAAGAAACAACAGATTATTGTGTATAATGCCAGAAGTAAAAGATTTGGCTGAGTTCTCTCAAGGGTTAGGTTAAAAATTAATGTCAATATTGATTCCTTTTGCTATGGTTGTGAACTATTTCATGAGCATTGTTAAAAGATTAGGACCTTTAAAAATAGGAGTAAAACAATCATAACTACCTGATGCAACTATCGCTGAATCCAATTTTGATGTATGGAAACCATATCAAAGGAACATTCACCAATTAGACCCACACAGAAACTCACTTTGTTTCCTCCAGATTGTTGAGATTTTTCTGTTCCATGAAACAATGATGCTTTGTATTAAGAGCAGTGCGAGCTCACTGCCGCTAGTCATCTGAGATTCTAAACACTGCTTGGGATGCTGACTTCCACCTCAGAAAGTACTGAATTACAGAATCAAGAAATGCAGACAATAATTGCAATCATGACTCCAAATTGAGAAAGTCATTCTTTATTGTAAAAATTAGAAGAAAAAAGGTGGAGGTGATCCCTCAGTAAAGACACCTTCTTCTCAGATGACTCCAGCTTATGTCAAGTGAAAAAAAAACAACACACACACACACACACACACAAACACACACACACACGACTAAGCAGCACAGTACCCAGACATTTTCTTTTCTGTTTTCCATAGGCAAAACCAGAATAGAAAGGGTAAGCCAGATCTGAGTATCCAGTGTCACATCAGTGGATAAGCTTTTACTTCTTCTCATCAAGGGGTTTCTCCTGTTCAAATCGAATTTTTATTAATTTTGTTGGTATCCATAGCTTTTCTTCTCCTCAGAAACAAAAGCAAAACCCCTTCCCCAACGTAGGACGTATCCTGGTTTCCATTCTGAGGTCAACACATCTTTGAAATAAACCGGTTGATTTAGCTCAGAAGTTTTGTCTGTCATCCAATGTCTCTCGCAACTGTTGTTCATTTTTCATCAGCACTGAGAAAATTCATGAGAAAATAATAATAAAGCATTATGCAATCTATTTCTAGGAGTCATTGTTACCTGTTGCTATTTATTTAGCATATCCTTTAGAGTTTGATTGGATCTTTCTATGACTGCTTGGCCTGTGGGATTGTGTGGAATACCTGTTACATGCTTTATATTGTAATAAGCAAAAAACTGTCTCATTTTATTGGAGACATATGCTGGGGCATTATCCATCTTTATTTGTACAGGTATTCCCATGATGGCCATAACTTCTAATAGGTGTGTAATCACAGAACCAGCCTTTTCAGAACTCATAGGAGTTGGTGTCAATGGTATGGTGTTCATACTTTAATCTTCCAAATTCTGAGAAATGAAACACATCCATCTGCCAAATTTCATTTTTTTGTATACCTTTTGGATTGCTCCTGGCAGATAATGGAGTTTGATTATAGAAGGAACAAGTAGGACTTTTTTTTATATTATTCTTGGCTTATTGCCAAGTGATGGAGAAATCCTTCTTCAAACCTTTGCTATTTACATGGTGTTTCTTATGAAATTCTGAGGCCTCTAGCACATTACCTATTAGTAACTGATTAATCTCATCATTCATTACCTTGTACTAGAGGTCCTGGCAGACCTGTATGAGGTCTGATATGTGTTATATATATATATATATATATATAGGATGTTCTCTATTTCTGATGATTTCCTGCAACTGTATAAATAATGAAGTTAATTCTGTATTATCAGGAATAAATTCAGCAGTTTCAATATGTAAAACAACTCTCCCTGTGTATTGAGAGTCAGTGACTATATTGAGAGCTTCTGTAAAGTCCATCAATACCATGAGAATGGCATACAGTTCTGCTTTTTGTACCAAGTTGTATGGACTTTGAACCACTTTACTTAAGTCTCCTGATTTGTATCCTGCTTTCCCTGATTTATTTGCATCAGTATAGAATGTGAGGACTCCAGAAATTGGCTTTTGTCGTACAATGTGAAGAAGGACCCATTCAGTCATCTTTATGAACTCTATTCTCTTACTTTTGGGATGATGCTTGTTAATCTCTCCCAAAAAGTCACTGCAGGCTCTCTGCCACTATTCAATAGCTTTCCATAGTGAGGAAATTTCCTCATTAGTTAAAGGTACTACAATTTCTTCTGGGTCCATTCCTGTCAACTGGCGAAGTCTTAATTTTCCTTTTAGTATCAAATTAGAGAACTTTTCTATATAAGTCTTTAACTTCTTACTTGGTTTATGTGGTAGAAATATCCATTCCAATATAATATCTTCCCTCTGCATCAAAATACCTGTGGGGGAATGTCTGGAAGGGAGTAAGACCAGAATACATTTAAGTTCTGAATTCACATGATCCACATGTGCTTCTCGTATTGTCTTTTCCACTAGAACCAATTCCTTCTCAGCTTCGGCTGATAATTCTCTTGGACTATTTAATTCTTTGTCCCCTTTTAGAGTATTAGCCAAATTTTGTAGTCCATCTTTAGGTATTACCCTGATACTTAGTAAGTTGGAAATGTTTCCTAAAATTTTTAAAATAATTGTCTGCAATCGTTCTCTCCATAACTGTACCTTTTGGGGACTAATTTTTTGTAGCTCTACCTTATATCCTAAGTAATTAATAGAATCTCCTCTTTACATTTTTTCAGGAGCAATTTGTAGTCCCCAGTGAGGCAAAACCTTTTTTACTTCTTCAAACATACTTTCTAATGTACTTGACTTTGGATGCGCTAATAAGATATCACCCATATAATAATAAATTATGGACTGTGGAAACTTCATCTCCAATGGTTTTTGCACAAAATATTGGCACAGTGTAGGGCTGTTTAACATTCCCTGTGGGAGGATCTATACATTTAT
The DNA here is from genome assembly GCA_001675575.1 of Neotoma lepida. Taxonomy (NCBI): domain Eukaryota; kingdom Metazoa; phylum Chordata; class Mammalia; order Rodentia; family Cricetidae; genus Neotoma; species Neotoma lepida. The sequence goes on from LZPO01098108.1 coordinate 23,991, forward strand.
ATCTCTTGACTGGCTAGGAATTGTTGTAATTAGGTACTGTGAAGGCAAATTTTTCTCTATCATTTTCTTGTAAAGGTATGGTAAGGAAACAGTCTTTTAAGTCAATAACTATTATAGGCCATTCTTTGGGTAGCAGAGAAGGAAAAGGCATCCCAGTCTGTAGGGAGCCCATAGGTTGAATTACTTTATTAATAGCTCTCAGATCTGTCAGCATTCTCCAATTACCAGACTATTTTCTGGTAGAAATTCAAGGAGAATTCCAAGGGCTGGTAGATTCTTCAATGTGTTGAACATTTAACTGCTCTTGAACCAGCTGTTCTAAAGCTTGTAGCTTCTCTTTTATCAAAGGCCATTGTCCAACCCAGACAGGTTTATTAGTTAGCCATTTTAAAGGTAAGGCTGTTGGTACTTCTGTGAGTTCACAGCAGTTGTGCTGTTTATGTACAGTCTGAATGATTGGTGACTGTTTTTTATAGCATGCTATGATATTATTCCTAGAAACATGCATTGGGCTGTATTCCCTTTCTGAGACTGTAGGAATTTTAATCTGGGTATTCCAATGTTGTGACAGATCTCGGCCCCAAAGATTCACTGCTACGTTTGCCACATATGGCTTCAGCCTTCCTCTCTGTCCTTCTGGCATTATGCATTCAACCCATTTTGAACTCTATTCTATCTGAGATAGGGTTTCAATCCCTAGAAATTAAACATTTACCTCTTGAAGAGGCCAATTTGGATGCCATGATTTTGTTGTAATTATAGTCACATCCATACCTGTGTCTATCAGGCCCTCCAGAACAATACCATTAATTCAAATTCTAAGCTTTGGTCTTTTTTCATTTATGGAAGTTTGCCAAAATATTCATTTTATTGTATTCTTTGGTATTTTGATTCATCTATCAGAGCTGTTCTATCATTCAGTATAGTATCGTTCTTTACATTAGACACTGGGTTATTTAGTGTGGAGAGGAATTTCCTCCACAGTGGCCGGAAATGTTTGGACCATGTTCGATGTGGGCCTGTAAGAGGCCCTTTGAGGCATTTCCCTATGGTAAAGGGTTGCCTTGTATATCTATTATTGATCTGCACTCATCAGTCCAATGTCCAACTTTGCCGCACCTTCTGCATAATCCAGAAGCTTAGGGTGTCCCTTTGAGTTATTTCTAGAAGGAGTATTACTTCTAGGATCACCCCATGTACAGATTTTACTTATATGACCTAGTGTACCACAGTTAAAACATTTGGTACCCTGGGGCCTTCTTCCACCTCTGGGAATTGCCTCTCCTATCCAAGCCTCATTACTATAGTTAAGAGACTCAACACCATTAGTATACTGAATCCATTCTTCCAAAGGAGCTGATCTGACCTTTAATGACATAAGTATTCTTTTGCATTCTGTATTAGTATTTTTAAATGCCAAAGACTCAGTTAATATTTGTCTTAATTCTTTATCTGACACAGCTTTCATTATAGCTGTGGTCAGCCTTTGTAAAAAATCAGTGAAAGGTTCTTAAGGTCCCTGCAATATCTTTGTGTATATCTCAGTTGGTTTTCCTGATTCTGAAATTTTTTCCCAAGCATTTAGAGCTGCTGTATGGTATAAGGATATTGTATTCATAAGTGGCTTCTACTTTCCTATCAGCAAAATGTCCCTCACCAAGAATTTGATCTTGGGATATCTCAAAACCTCTGAGTTTACTTTGTTGCTCTAAATTTCTTGCTTCTTCTCTCAGCTAGCTTTTCCATTGCAACTGCTGGCTATATTCTAGAACAGCTGAAATTAACTGATTCCA
>LZPO01098109.1:10669-21514 GCA_001675575.1 Neotoma lepida
GAGGCTCTCCATTCTGCCGAGGTACCTTTCCCTTACATTGATAGCTCAGCAGCTGTCTATAGGCAGTTTTTCCACACACTGATTGGAGAAATACATAATTGGAGAAAGGAACTGTGCTGAGGGTAGAGAACACACGTGACACAGAAGGGTGGCCAGAGCCTTGTAGGTCACTTTTCATGTCTAAATGGGCTGAAATCTTCACTTAAGGGAGTTTCAATTCCCAACTACCAGATAGATATCCATAGGATGCAGCCATAGCCTTTTCTTCATACCTCAATCTTCATGTAATACATTTTCTGTTAAGCTTAAACTAGTTGGATTTTAATTTTACTTAAATGTGACTAGTTTTAAATTTTGTTATTACAATTTTCCCAATTGCTAAAATATTACAATTCTTTTCCATTTTGACAACAGANAGCAATGCCTTATATATATTTTCTTGTTGATTGTCAGGATTGTATTATAATGCATTTATAACTTACTTTGGCATATAGAATGAGGTAGGCATCTTTTAAATAATAAGCAACCAACAGGAAATGCACTAATAATTTTGTGTAATGAAACCATTTCAAACTGAAATTTTGAGCAGTTAGTCTTAATTGGGGTATTACNCCATACTTTCTAAACTTTTAGAGCTAGGTTAATGAAGAGATGTTGAATTTTTGAAAAGTGCAGAAATGGAATGTTCTAGAAGAGCACTAAGAAACTTTGAAAACTGGAACGTACTAGTTAAGTTAGGAGGGATATTCTTGGAACCACAGCTAAAATTTCCCTCTGTCTTAGTTTTAAGCTTTGGTCCTGNTGTACAGCCTCAGCATAGCACCTGTCAATCTCTATCACACTGGTTTATGCTGGTCACCCTTCCACACCATGAGCTTGGCTGTCCTTGTTCATTGTTTGCATTCTGATTAGGGATCTTCTACCGGGACAAAGGATAGTATTTGTAACCTCGTTATCCTATAAGCTCTAAACTGCACTAAATGCACTGACCACTTTCTCTTTCATAAGTGTCCTATCATGTTGGCTGTTTTATGAATATATAACTCAAAGCATTTCAGTAGTGTGAGTGTGGATGGATACCCTAGCTCTTACTAAGTGATGTAACTGATCTCAGTTTTATAGCACAGGAAGATAAGCTAGCCACTGCTAATTGTGATCTGATGGGTTATCAGTGACCCCTGGGGCTATCATTATTATGGACTAATAGAAGATGCAAGGAGCTTATGCATCTGTAAATGAACTAATGTGGGTCAAAGAGACCCTATAACTCAGAAGCCAAGTTAAGCATCATTAGCTTGGATGTATAGCTTAAGGGTGTGACAGAGTATCATTAATCAAGATAAGTAGTTTCCTTGTGCATGTGTGTGTGTATACATGTGTGTATGAGGGTATGTGTGCTCATGTGTGTGGATGTTCTGTATGTTCCATGTGAGTGAGTGTGCACACTTCCCTGTGTGCTTGTGGAGGCCAGAGAAGAACATCAGATGCCTCTTACCTTTCCTTATTCCTTTGAGAGAAGATCTTTCACTNAACACAGAGATACAATAGGAGCAACAAACCACACCAATCCTGCTTTGCCCCTGTAGCACCAGGGTTACATGTCTGCATGTGGTCCTACCCAGCTTTTTACATGTGTGCTGGAAAGTTGAACTCAGGTCTGAATGATTGCATAGCAATCATAGCTGAGCTATCTCCCAGCCCCACGATAAATAATACCTTCACATTATATTTCTAAGACCAAGTTAATGCAAAAATTCATGACGGACAAAACATCCAACTTTTGAATGAAGTCAGGATTCATGATACACTTCCATGAGTCATCTGACCCTGCCTCTGACTGTGTAGATGTAGGATGCTGTGGACCATAGTGACACTGTTGAGNAAGATTTCCTGTATTGTAGTTCCACTTACACATAGATGGCCTTAGAAGTCAATTCTATGAGCCTCTGTCTTCCCTTTATCTCAGGCACTCTGCAAGGGTAAAGCAGAAAGCCAAGTTCTTCACATGCATACTGTCATCTTACACACCTTTCAGTTAACCACACTGTAAGGTAGACACAATCATGGTTGATTTTTAGAAGAGCAAACTGAGGCCAGAGGTGTTAGGTTCCCAGTGTCACACAGCTGATAAATAATAAAATTGGGCTTGAAATCTGNTCACTATGTCTACAAAATCCCTATCTGTGTTTAGTATTCATCCTTTGAACTCTTCAAAGTGTCAGATGAAATGAAATAACAACAAGCAACAACAACAAATCCTGTAAACTTGTGTCCTTATTTGTCTAAAACCTGAGGGAAAGTTATGGCAGTAGTAGGCCATCACAGCATGGTTTCCTGAGAACATCTATCATGAGGCTATCAATTGGCATGAAAAAGAACCACCACTTCATCAACTGCAAGCAAGGGAAGAGAGGATGAAGTCAGGTCTCAGCTTTGTCTCCAGGTTTCAACAGTGATTCTTAAGGATAACATGGGTCTTGTAATTTGCAAAACATTTTACTTAAACAATACCTTTCTTATGCACAGGATGCAGCTTGGGAGACAGCAGGTGTTCTGTAGCACTTGACAATGGCTGGGCATAATTACATGTATTTAGTGCTGCCCCGTGGATGATGGATGTAATGCTGGCCAGTTGCCAGTGTTCTCTGAGAGAAACGGCCAACACACTTGATCAGAACAGCATCTGTTGCAGGCAGAATAAGGCCTCTCAGCTATGCTCTGGTCACTGAATGATATCCTTTCAGTTTCCTCATGGAGATGTCATGAAGCTTGTTCCTCTGCAAATTACAATGTGCTACAATTGCAGTGAGTGGTTTTTTTTTTTCTGTTGTTTTTTGTTTTGATTGCTTTTGTACTTTTTAGTCTAGATTGTGGAAATAGAGAGAAAAACAGAGTGCATGTGCTTGGTCCAGTAGCTAGAGTAGGAGAATAATATAAATGCTCACTCTAGATATGGTGCTTTTACCCATAATGAGTGTATTTCCCACAGTCTTTTTATCCTCACCATCATTTCAATCAATACCTCAGGGATTGTCTCCACAGTCCTTGCCAATCAATAGGACATGACCCCCAAACTTATAGCTTTTCTATTAATAATGTAAGTTTTCAGCCAAGCATTGGTACCTTTTCCTTCACCTGTTTTTATACTTCTGTGTCAGAAACATAACTTNATAAACTTAAAATCAGAACTTAAACACACAAAGGTTCAAATGTTCATCTGAGCCTCACAGAGGAATATATAGTTTTGTCCCCAGAGATGTTTGTTCTGCCATTGTCCCTGTCAGAAAGCTAAGCTTTACCAGCTCTGCAGCAAGCTCATGTCTGCTGTAACCACAGCATCTGTCCTGGATAACGAGACTGCAACCCACAGCTCCAGGGAGGACTCTAGGAGGGACACCTGGATCGCCCAGTGAGGGAGAAATGGATCAGATCTATATGGGGTGTCTGGGAGAGAGGGGGAGGAAATGGGGAGTGACAGATGGAGGATGAGAGAGTAGGGGAGCGGGAGGTTCGAGCTGGAACAGGGACAGAGTGGGAGAGCAAGGAAGGAGATAACATGATAAATGAAGAAATCATGGGAATAGGGAGAAACAGAGTGCTTGGGAAGTTCCTGGGAATCCACAAGGATGACCCCACCTAAGACTACTGGAAATAATCGAGAGGGTGCCTAAACTGGCCTACTCCAGTGATCACACGGATGAATACCCTAACTGTCATCATAGAGCCTCATCCAGAGACTGATGGAGGCAGATGCGGAGATTCACAGCCGGGCACCAGGTCGAGCTCCAGGGGTCCAATGAATGGGAGAGATGGGGCCTTCTATGAGAAAGGGACAATGAGATCATGATGGGAAGGTGTACAGAGATGACCAGCCAAACTAGTGGAGACACATGAACTATGAACCCATAGCTGAGGAGCCCCCATAAGCCCTCTTCCAGAGAAGGATGGAAGCAGATGCAGAGATCCACAGCCCAACGACAGGCAGAGCTCCAGGAGTCCAACTGATGAGAGAGAGAAGAGATTCTATGAACAAGGGACATCGAGATCATGATTGGAGAATGTANAGAGATGGCCAGTCAGGCTGGTGGAAATGCATTAACTGTGGACCAACAGCTGTGGAGGCCCCATGGTATTGGACTGGACCCTCTGGAAGCTTGAGACAGTTGCTTAGCTTGAACTGTTTGGGGGCCCCCAGACAGTGGGATCGGGATCCATCCCTGGTGCAGGGGCTGGCTTTTTGGAGTCCAGTGCCTATGGTGGGACACCTGGCGCAGTGTCGGCGCAGGGAGGAGGTCTTGGACCTGCCTCAACTGAGTGTGCCAGGCTCCGGGGACTCTCCATGGGAGACCTTGTCTTGGAGGAGGTGGGACTGGGGGGCGGGAAGAGGGAAGAGAGGGGGATCTGTGGTTGGTATGTAAAATGAGTGGAAAATCTTTTAATAAAATAAAAAAAGTTCTATTATACCAGTTAAGCATTAAGATTCACTGTTTCCCCTGGGAGTCTATTTCAATTAAGCTGTCCAATTGGGAGCTTCTTCCCTTGAAGACCAATTGGCTTAATAATTCTTATTTTGAGACATCTAAGCAATTTGCCCCTCTCCCTGTTATTAAGAGAAAATATTATTTGTCTTGATTCACTTGCATAGCATAATACATTAGACAGATCACAGCCTATTTTGGAAATACAGGTTAGGAGCTCATTGCAAAAGTCTGCTTCCTTTTTTTCCCTTCCTTTTCATTTTAAAAACACTTTTAAGTAGGGAAGAAACACAAACTGCCCTAGATATCATTAAAACTTAGACAGTCGGATTTCTAGTTAGACTACTTTTGATCATATTTCTACATTTTAAATGAAAAAAAATCACTTAATGAACAGAGCCTCTGCTATATCTCTATCTCAGTGCCCAAGTTTCCTCTATCATTGTGGCTATGCCTTTAGAGGCAAATAGTTTGCATTTTTTGGGACAATCTATATGTTTCTTAGTCTCGGTCTATATCACACATTATTGCTTGACTTTCTACATAAAATATTACCTAATTCACTTTGAGCTCTTTGAGTCCTATGGACATACTTTCTTTTCTCATCCTTCCATTCTTATTTTTGTTCTTAGTTTTTTCAATTTTGGGGGGATTGTTCTCTTAATTTCTTATTTTTGAATGTGAGCAGCAGTTATAACATATTTGCCTATCTCTGATTCGGAAAACCCTTCCTACCTACCCTTGGTGCTTATGCTGTTGTCTTAGTTTAGGTTTCTAGTTCTGTGATAAAACACCATGACCAAAAGCAGCTTGTGGAGGAGGTATATTTGGCTTACATATCCTGAGTCACAGTCCATTGAAGGAAGTCTAANCACGAACTCAAATAGGCACCTGGAGGCAGGAATTGATGCAGAAGTCATGAAGGAATGATGCTTACTGGCTTGTTCAACAGGACCACCAGTCCAGTGGTGACACTGTTTTCTGTGAACTGGGCTCTTCCATATCAATCACAAATTAAGGAAGTTCACCACAGGCATATCTCATGGGAGTATTTTCTCAGCTGAGGTTCTCTTTTCCACAAGTACAGCATCTTGTTTCAAGTTGACATAAAACTAGCCATCAAAGCGGGTTTCTATGCCCATTGGGTACAGCTCTTCCCAAACAAGCACTAGGTTTGGCTGTCTCATTTGAAGTTGATAATGCAGTACATGGCTAGAAAAATATACAAATGTTATATGTAGCTGAGCCTACTGAGACTGAACTGAAACTCCCTAGCAACTCTTGGAAAAGTGGTCATCTAGGAGAACTTTAGATTAGCACCTACATGTGGAATGCTGCTTCATCAGGGAACCCTGTCTGCTCTCTTGCTGGAAAGGTCTTATTTGTCTTGGGAGCATCTGCATGAGAAATTCTTAAGTGCTTTCTAAGGACACACAAACAAGTATCCCAGAAGTATTGCTAGAACTCATAGTATAGAAATGTACCAGCTCCATCTCTGTCATCCTTATTAAACGACATGCCTTTACTATAAACAAGCTTATGTAACTGAGTCAGCTGGGAGTCCATCATCTCCAAATACCTCATTTTGACAATTCCTCCAGAAGGAAAGGCATTGTCATGAATATGATTCTGAATCTCATCACCAGGGAAGGAGAAGTTCACATCGTAGGAGAGAATGGACATTGACACTGCATCCAGAGTCTATAATAGGTTGTCCCCTACCCTACTGGGGAACCCTTTCATCTCTCTCTGAAATCCTTCGATATCCTCGACACCCCGCTGTGCTCTCCCATACAAGGAGGATTAGTGGGTCCTGGATCTCACTGGGTTGGTGCATATTCTCCATTCTTTGCAGTGAAAACACAGAGCATGTAATATATTGTATGCCTTTTCTCCTGCTAGTCTGCTGACTGTGAATTTGGTTCATAGACTCTCTTATAGAATTCTCAGAGCACAGATAGCCTTCCCTCCATTACAACACCTCATGGATATTTGTCAGAGAAGCCACTTCATGAAAAAGGCAGAAAAAGACTTTGAGAGGCCTGTCGTTTGGTGTTTAATGCCTTCGGCAGATTCATTTATACACACTGTGGTCCTTCGCTGGACAAGAGAACTCCTTCCACAAAATGAGTCTTAGAAAACTGGGTTGATAACAAGCAACAAAAAGTTCAATGACTATTAGAAAGAAACCCATTGCCAATAGAAAGACAAGAAACAAGAGTAGCAGGAAATGCATAGGGAAAAAAAGAAGTAAAAAAATAAAGCAAAGCAAACCTATCAGTAAACAAGCAAAATAATCCCTCCAAAGAATGTGTGTCATGCTTATCCACCTGTAATGTAGAGGGTTGAAATGAGAAAGAAATTCTACTCATTCCTATCTAGAAAATCCGTGAAATGTCTACATCTTGTTTATTCTACCCACCTTAGTCCATCCCCTTCTGAAGCTCAGTCCCTTCCAATGCATGTGTGCTCCTGAAATAGACCATTCATCAAAGATGCTTGATCTTCATAGGTCAAAGACATTTGGAGGAAGACTTTTTCTGTGACAAATCTGTTGAAGGTACCATCGTTCTTCCTTCCTTCCTTCCTTCCTTCCTTCCTTCCTTCCTTCCTTCCTTCCTTTCTTCCTTCCTTCCTTATTTTTTTTGCATGAAATGTGAGATAAATTTGAGTTTCTTAGAAAGCCTATTAATAATTAGGCTTTATTAGACTTAAGTGCTCAATCCTAGTAAGTATGAACATACCTACAAAGCGGAGCATGTTCATGGATGAGCTGTATCCCCTGTGGTCCTCGTTGACACTGAATTATCTAAATAGAAGTTGTCAGTCAAAGAAAAGATGAATACTGGCAACCTGTGGCTCTTTTCTTTTACACAACAACCTAGTTGTAATGGATTATAGAAAAAAATAAAAACAAACAAGATCACTCTTTAAATGTTCTCTTTTTAATACTGTAAACTCATTGCATAAAGAGTTAATGACTGAACACATGTAGCATTATATATATTGGATGAAAATTACATGAAAGAGAGATAGGCAACTGGAATAATATTAATGGCCTCTACTTCCCACCAGCTATTTTCTTTCATATTTTTCAATGAAGGAAGAAGAAAAAAAAAGAGTTGAATTAAACAATTTGAAATCAAGGCTATGACTACAGGTATCTAGAGATATATAACAGTGTAATGCTATTAACAGCTAATGGTAGGAGATAAGATGAGTGATTTTTAATGCATTCTTTATATCTGTGTCAATTTTGAACTTTCTTTACATAATATCTATCACTTGATGATATTTATTTCAAGTAGTTACATAGCCAAATGCACAATTTGGATGTTTTGCGTTTGTATGAACACATTAATCCCATACATTCATTTAACTGATTTTGAAATTTGAAAATGCAAAGTTATTCTCTAATAAGTAAATTGAAGATTACCTGATGATTTTTTTTTCTCATCATTGTGAAGTAGTTAATATAAAAATGCAACTCCTACATCAAGGGGTTAAATGATAACTTACTTTAGAGCCAAATATGAGCGATCATGTCTCAGAAACACAAATTCAGATTTCCCCAAATTCTATGTTCCAATGTGGTTAACAGTTTCATAGTAACAGAACAAAGACAACCATAATTTAAGACAGTTTTCTAATACATTGGTGGAAATGTCAGGGAGGGGNTAACAGCAAAGTGGAGAAATCTCCACCATAGGCATCAGATGCCATTTGCAGACATTCTTAGCTTTGGGGTTGGTGGAAGCTAATGGTCTGTTAAGTTAATGCATTGAAAATATTTCATAAGGTAATCACAAGAGCATTAGGTGACACACGCAGGAGGTTTATAACTATTTAAGGGGCCAAGATAAGTTGTTAAGCCACAAGCTTACAACATTCCAACTTCTCCATAATCTTTGAATCAGTCTGTGTAGAATGATCAAGCAGTTGTGTATTTTTCTTGTATTTTCTAATTAAAAAAATTTAATATGTTTTTAGTTGAAAGAGAATTACATTATTTTCCTCCTTCTATGCCTATCTAACCTTCTTTGAAACTCTCCCATATACCCCCACTCTCAAGTTGATATAGCCTCTTTTTCTTTGATTATTATTGTTATATATAGGCACATTTTATGTACAAGTGTGTGTGTGTGTGTGTGTGTGTGTGTGTATGTAAAATCTACTGAGTCCCGTGTGGTTGCTTGTGTGGATTTGGTTTCAAGCCTTTCCACTCTGAATTGGAGAACCAATAAGGGGGTTATCCTTGGGAGAGGAAAATTTTCCTTCTCCCAGCAGTCCTTTGTTGCTATAGTTCTGTGTCAAGGGCTGGAACCCCATGAGAATCTCCCCTTCCATGTTAACGTGTCCATTGCTGTTGCCATTGTTCAGGTCTTGTGTATGTAGCTATTTCTAGGATAGATGGATTCACAGTCTGCCTGGCATTCTGGCTCTTACAATCTTTCTATGCCCTCTAGTATCTAATTTTAACCACTCAAGCAATGACATATTTTTTATAAATAAATTTTTATTATTAAAATTTTCATTATTGTTTCACAGATGCANTAAGCTACAGGACTGGACACATTTCATCAGTAGTTTAGAGCAAGAAAAATCATGAGGCTTGAGGAGAAAGAAGAGAAGTATGCTAAACCATAAGAAGAGATTAATAGGACCTCACCAAAAAAAAAAAAAAGACCCTAAATTTGCTTTTCTCTTGCTCTCATACCCTCTCCATGTTATTCTTATCACTGAAGTTGAGAAAACCTATTTGGAGTACAGGTTTCTTATTACCTAGAATTCTGTAAGCATATTCATTGCTGGGGCCTTTGGAGCAATGGGGGAGAGTCTTTACAATGTTCCCGCTGAGAGAGAGTAGAATTAGGCTATTTCTAATATTTTTATTCCTTTCTTTTTTTTTAACTCCAATTTTGTTTTTCCTGTTTGTATTTTTTAAAGCTAATGAAAACATCTTTAAGCAATGGCAACTGCCCTTTCTCTCTTGGTATTAGCTTTCTAATTTCACCCGCTTGAAGATTCAGGTAGCCAATAGGAAGTTGCAGTCTGACTCACAGGTCTTGTCTACTCATGAACAATTTAATCAACAATAACTAGACAGAAATATTAGTTTGAAAGGCAATGTCCTCTTTTGGAGACATAGCTTATTAGTTTTCCTAAGATTNAAGTGAACTGTATGTATGGTAGAAGATAGCTCTAACATGAACATAATCTTAATACAAAATCCATGCTTATGGCCAAGTACTGATTCTAATAATCCCTTTATCACAGACTCAGTCAGAATAGTTGTTTGACTGCTCCTAATTTTGAAACGTATTAATTTTTATAGGTAAATGATTGTCACACATTAATTCCCTATAGTAAAAAAAGTCTATATTATGAGCTTCCTGTAGGAATGTAGAAATGAGTTAGATCAGGTATCAGTGATTTTACTTTGGTTGGTAATTATCAATCTGGCAGGTCTCATTTTCTCATCCACTGAGGGCTGTTTATATGTTTGCAGTTCTACATTCTCGTCTTCATTAGTGACTTCTAAAGCATTGAGTAAAAACAGCCTGCAACCCCCGCCCCCCCCACCCGCCACCTTTACAGCTTTATAGAAGTGTTAAAATATGCAAGAACTGGGAGTCCTAAAGAGAAGAGCCAAATGGATTCCACAACCAAATGTGGGAGAGACGTTTGTGAGTCTGCTGGCTTCATTTTTAAAGAACACTTTATATTTTTAAGAACACTGCATTTTCACAGTAATGGTTTAAAATTCTTTGCTCACACTGATGCAATAAATATTTCCCACTGGTATGGAACAATCTGAGAGAAGGGCATATGTGATCTATTTCCTATGCACAAAGCATACTGAATTAAGGGTCTAGAGGAGCCTTAAGCAGATGCTGCTCCTAACCTTTTTACAAAGGTATAAAACATAGTATTTTCCTTTTCTTTGTTTTCACAAATATTTTTTGAGAACTTCATACATGAGCAATGAATCTCTGTAACTTCTTTTACCACTGCCCCTCCAATTCCTCCTGTGCTTTCCAGATTCATAATCTCTTCTTTAATTATTAAATGCATGTATGTATATTCGTACATGTATGTAGAACCTGTTCTCCACATGTCCAGGGCTGATCACTTTAGGATATTAGACTAATGCACTGTCTTATCCCTGGAGAAAATTGCTTCTTTTTTCAGTAGCAGTTGACTACCTGGAGCTCTTCATCCAAGTGTGGGGCCATGTGGATTTTACCCTGTCCACAATGGCACATCAAGCACACACTTTGTAAGTGGATTCTCAGTACTTATCCTATACCTATAGATAAGTGTACCTCTTCCCCTTCCTTCATCAAAGAAGTTTTTTATTTTTTTT
>LZPO01098112.1:2075-14679 GCA_001675575.1 Neotoma lepida
ACATAGCACTGAATAAGCACCTACAGCTTCCTAGCTAAGTTAAAAGCTCTGAACATCTGATGTCTTTGAATTCTGCAAGAGACTTTGAGACAAGTCTTTTACTCACATCTTCCAGATGAGGAAGCACAAAACAAGAAGGGTAGACTCAAACATCTGCTGTTGTATACCAAAGCTCAGCTCCAGGGGGAAAACCATAGAGAAACATCCTTGTCATCTCCCTACTATCAGCAAACCCTAAAATCTATTGGGCGTTCCTCAGTCACAGCTTCATGGAACCATGGAGATTGTGGTGTATCTATTGTATCATTTTTTCTGGCCACTTACACCCCAGTGGGTGACAGTGGTAGCTCACCTTTCCTGAGAACTATAGCCACCATAGTGATTCCACAGCCCGTTCCCCAACCTCCCTCTGTGCCATTTTCTCACAAATACAAATTTAAAGTTATAATGGGCTCTTTGTAGAGGAAAACGCACACAGATTTAAAAGTCTTTTTCCCCCTCAGATCAAATTCACTTTCGAGTGTTTTCTTCCTTGTTAGTTTTTTATTTTCTTCAATTTTAATTTTTTACTAGATAAATACTCAGAAAGTAGAACGTAAAAGTACACCTCTAAAGCAAAAATACAAACACATTACAATGATAAAATCTTTGCTCCCTCCATAGGACAATGAGTTCATCACATTGTATTTCCACATCATATCTCCTCTTACTACTGCCTTGTCTTTGTTACTGATTCTTTGAAGATCCAGATCATTGTTTTTCATATTATGATTTTTAAACATTATAAACACTGTCTTCTGGATGACTTTGGGGATTCAATTCAGTTTTCTAATCATAACAGTGATTTTAAGATTGGGTTTTTCCTTGGTGCCTATCCTTACTTTCTCTGGTCCCACTGGGTTGGACTGTTCTTATGTGTCTTTACTCTTTTGACAAGATGTCACAGACAAATGTTTTGGAGGCTAGTTTATACATGTGTTGTTTGCCGGTTGTGGTGGCGCACACCGGTAGGATTTGCTGAAGGAGGCAGAGGCAGGAGGATTACGAGTTCGAGGCCAGCCTGGGCTACACATCTTTTGCCGGGCGGTGGTGGCGCACGCCTTTAATCCCTGCACTCGGGAGGCAGAGGCAGGCGGATCTCTGTGAGTTCAAGGCCAGCCCAGGCTACCAAGTGAGTTCCAGGAAAGGCGCAAAGCTACACAGAGAAACCCTGTCTCGAAAAACAAAAAAAAAACAAAACATGTGTTGTCTCTTTTGCTTACTCAGGGATACCATTCTGTACCCTGCATATGTGGATACTAACTAGAATAAAAATGGACTATTCTTCAAATTCTGGACTATTCTATGTATGTATTTTCTATTATTGAGTATGCCAGGTGGAACAAGAGCCCGGTTAAATTAATGTTTATCTTCACAACAGTTTATATGCCTGGTTGTTAATACAATTCTGTTTTTACCTCTGTCACTTGAAGCCTTCACCATTCCACACGGCTGTGAGGCTGATTCGTGAGTGTTCCTCAAGTGTGGTCAGGTCTCTGGCCCCCATAAATACCCTGTCTTTCTAGGTCAATAACACGGAATGCGTCACACGGCTCCATGTGCTCTAACAATGTTTCTGCAACTTCCATTATTGTTAATCCTTGTTCTTCTTCCCAAAGTTCAAGGAGAGTTCATCAACTAGGTTCCCCACGTGAGTGGCATACCTTCACAGCGCACTAATGTGTCCTATGGTTCCTTGTCCTCACCAACGGATTAATTTCCTATCATAGCTGAGCATGCAATCTTCCTTGCTTTATTTCATCACCATTCCCCCATTTTACCCTCTTCCCTGTCTGTATCTCACCTTTAGACACCGCGAATCTTTGTCTTAGAGGCCAGTTCTACAATCCAGTCTGTGACTGTGCAGCAAAGTTGTCTTAAATAACCAGATTCTGGAGGAAAACATTTCCAGGGCTGCCCTGCTTTGTTCAACTTAGTCTTTTTTTTCTGCAGCACATTTTTTTTTACCAGCCCCTTGTTGCTGTTGATTTTTTTATTTGTTGTACTCCTCCTCAGACAGAACGAGGTCACTTTGTCAGTATTTGTTAACTTCAAGGAAAATATTTTTCAGTGTGCACTGCCTTCAGGGTCAAATATTCTACTTTAATTCATAGTTTATGTTTGTCCAGTGCTTTCTTTATAACAGGCTCTCACCTGGGAGGCACCTGCCTTGAATATACTATCTTTTTATTAAGCCTCAGTCCCGTTTCTGGTACTTGAAGATAATACAAGAAGGAACAACTCAATCCTGGCACACAGAGCTATCCCAAGCCATCATGCCTTGGCAGCAACCTTTAGGGATTTGTCAGGGTCACTTGCCTGCCTGTGGTCATTTTAATCCCTTTCCACTTTCTGTATGTATGACATTTCCAGTGAGGCCCAGCTTCTGCCTAGATTGCAGGAAATGTTAGGAGACAGAGCCTGACAACGGAGCAATAACGCTTAAGAGTAAAAACACATGAGAAAGAGAGAGAAATGACTACTTCATTTCCAGTTGACATAAGTCTGAGGCTGAGTCTGGGTACTGATATGGATAGGAGCAAATCACCACCTGTAGGGAGTGGTCAGTGTGCAGGCAGCATAATCTACTCTTGAGCCAGAGCAGGAGTTCCTCCATCCAGATCCCTCTGGCCTGCCACTGGTGTGAATCGTACCAGATTTATTCTTGAACTTGTATTATCTTGCCTACAGTTTTAATTTAAAAAGGGGGTGGGGGCTGGATGACCAGCTTTGAGAGATAGCAGCTGCGACATTTTGAACTAGATGTCAGTAAGTCTCTTTCTTTGAACTTGTCTCATTTCCAGGTAGCCATTATCTCAAGGGATCAAAAAAGAAAAAAATATTTATTGCACTAAAGTCGTGGAAGCCCACTTTGCTCTCTTTTACCCAAGCTGGGGGAAAACATGTTCACAGAATAACAGACAAACTGTGCTATCATTATTAGTATTAGTCGTGAATATGCTTTAGTGTTGGTTTAGTTTTCACTCAATGTCTCATCTTTTGCAAAAGAAAAGAAGTGTGCTTTCAATTACTCCCCTAAGTCCCCAGGGTTAGGTCTGTGAAGTAGCATTTCTCAGGAACAGTCATGAACTTACACAAGATGGGCCATATCCTCCCAGCTAGAGGCCTAGTGGTTCATTCAGGGAAAGGCAACCAAAATAGATGCTACTGTTAAGGATCTGAGAAGGAAGTTCACCCTATCCTCCCTCTGACCTTCAGCCATAATTTCAGATTTCCCTGTGGCTTCCAGACATCATCATAGACATCCCATCCTTTCACAAGATTTAGACAATGAACTTAAAAAAAATCTACATCATACTCAATAGAACAATATTCAAGCCAAGAGAGAAATAAACTTGGAAACAAACTAACACTCTTAGCATGTATTCCTCCTATGCTGGGTAACATAACAGTTGAGTTGTATGGTTTAGAACTCTCCAGATTCAAATCCCAGCCCTATCATTTAGCATCTGCACAAACTTATTTGACATATCTGCACTTTATTTCCTTGCTTTAAAATGTGAAAAAATGACCTACCCAATAGAGTTGTTAAAAGGAATAAGGAGTTAGTATCTTCCAAGTGATTTGAGAGGGAATAGATAGCTAATAGCAATTAATAGTGCCCTTTTTTGGGGGGAGGTGGTTCCTTCAGACATATCTTTGTTAGACATTCTACTCCCTCTTAGTTCTTTCCAGGAACCTTTGACCAGCTTACAACATACAAAAGAAATAATAGGAAATAATGTCAGAACCTTAACCATAAGTGACAAGCACTGCATTATCACTCCTACTCTAAAACAGGGATTACTCAAACAAACCCAGTCATCATATGTTGCTCAGGCCAACTGGAGTCATCACTCCACTTTGTCTAGAAGAACTGGCTTTACACGGCAAGTCTTTTATTTTTTCTGAATATGTGTACATGTGCGTGTGCATATGTGTGTATATGGAATCCAGAGGACAACAATGACTGCTACTGCTTAGTCACAGTCACCTTGTTTTTGGAGCAGGTTCCCTCCCTTGTCTGGGACTTACCAAGTTTGGCAAGGCTAGCTGGCCATTGAGTCCCAGGGATCCTACTATCTCTGCCTCCCAAGCATTTGGATTACAAGTGTGAAGCACTATTTATTTATAAATAAATATTTATTCATAAATAAATATTTATTTATTTATGTTTCTAATGTGCCATTTAAGATCAAACTCAGGTCCTCTTAGGTCCTCTTACACACAACTAAGCCATCCCTTCAGTCCCTGTCTGTGGCAATTCTTGAGTTTCTTCATTCATATCTGTACAGAAGCAAGGATGCCTAACCTACATCTCTCAGTCAGAGACACTGGGAAATGTCAGTACAGTGACTGACAAGTTGATAGAGAGCTGGCCTGCTTACACATGCTGCCAGATGGAGTTTACTCCATTTGGGTGTGATCGCAAAATCAGTGCCTTCTGGAGAGCAAACTAGAAATATTTCCTTAAATTTCATTTTCCAGGAAGAGCAATGAATATACTTTCCTTTGACCAACCATTTTCATACAGCTTCCTCACAACCAAGTGGATACGTTTGCTCTCACATATAGCTGAGGAAGATAAGGTTCTGATCTTCAGTGAGAAGTAGGTTGAAGGTGTGAACCAGGCAGTTTCTAGGGTGTTCCCCTTGTACCTCACAAGTGACATGAACAAGCAAAGGTGAAAACACAGCAAGTTTCTTCACTCCATGAGTCATTTGAAGAAATACAATTTATCAAAAGCCTGTGTAAGACAGATTTTCTAAATGGTCTTTTTAANTAAAACACAGAACCAGGGATGGGGTGAAAGTCTGACAGAGATCAGAGGAATTAGGAACAGCTACCAGCCTCACCTCACCAACACTGCTGCCTCCAAAAGAGAGTGTGTCTGACTTCCTATACCTCCACGTCTATATCCCTTTCTGTTCTGTTCTCCCATTGGCTCTTTCAGCCTAGCTACATCACTTCCTTCTATTGCCCATCTCTGTCACTTCCTGTCTGTCTGCACAGACCTCCAGAATTCTATGGTTGATGCTGGGATTAAAGGCATGTGTCTTCACACTTGACTGTTCCTAGTGTGACCTGGAACTCACAGAGATCCAGACAGACTCTGCTTGCTAAGTGATAGGATTAAGGGCATGTGCTAATTTTGTAAGACTAGCAGCTGACCTTGTTCCTCTGATCCTCAAATAAATTTTATTGGGGGACATAGATAAAATACCACCACAAGCCTGAGAATGTTACCTGAGCTTCATGTAGAAGGCTCCATGTAGTGCCCATCAGGGAAGGTCCTATAATACACTCCTCTCCTACTTTCTATTAAAATGCTAAAGAATATCTGTTCAAATATTCTACAATAAGATTCTAACTCCATCCCTGGTGCATGAGCAGGCTTTTTGGAGCCCACTACCTATGATGTGACACCTCTTGAAGCCTTGAGGCAGGGGGAGGGGCTTGGATTTGTCTCTACTGGATGTGCCTCTTCACGGGAGGCCTTGCCTTCTTGTGACGGGGAATGGGAGGAGGGAAGAGGGGAATCTTTGATTGGTATGTAAAATGAATGGAAAAATTTTCTTAATTAAAAAAAAAATTCTAGCAAGGTATTCATGAATAATATTAGACTTCAGCCTTCCTAGTAATTAAATGGAAGGAGATATGTTGATTCTGCAGGACATTGGGAAGAGCACAGACAATGTACAGTGTTTGGGGCATATGTTAGAGGTTCGCTTGTAATATAGTAAGTTAATGTGCTAATCATCCTCATCTTCCTGATGTGTCCAGTTTCTCCTGTTCCTTCTTACATTCCAGTGGTTAGAAACAGTAGCATCAAGTGATTCTAGGATGGTACATAATAACAGTACATGAGAAGCTATCTTTAATTTCTAACTGTGTCAGTATCAATTCCAGACATAGAGAAACATTTCACAAAAGGCTCTTTTCTATCTCCTGAAACGAGGTATCAATTCTGTGAGATGACCGAGTCCTTCAAAAGGGAACCCATCCTCTCTCTCCCNAGTAACACGTAAAGATGGAAGAGTAAATATGGGAAGAACTTCCTTATCTCTCTGAACTTCTGCTCCATACAACACACCAACCCAAAAAATAGGTATATAGCTGTATCACTTGAGAAAGGGAAACAGATCCTAAATTATTAATAAATAGGGTTGTTTCTACCACTGAGAAATGGAAACTTAATAGATCCAAATGTATAGTATGGAAGAGAAGGGAAATCACATCGCTTTCATGCAGGAGTCTTACAACCATTTTGTAATTTGAATTGCTGAGGAATCTAGTAAAAGGATATACATAATTTACTGCAAACAACAAATGAAACTCAAAGAAAGAAATTGGGTCATAGAACTCCCCTCCCTTAATTCCCAATAAAATAAACACATTAGAAAAGACAAAAGCAAACACTGACATTTACCAGAAGCTACTTAATCAGGAAAAAGCTACAATCTCATTCAATAAACTTCAAAAAATGCTTGACAAAAAAGAAACCTGAGATTCCATTCCACTGGCACATGTTGTCAAACTCAATGCCCAGTTTCTTCATGATGACCTCTCAGTTGAAGAAGAGCACTATTAAAATAAATGTAAAAAAGCAACACACAAGCAATTTTTTTGCTAGCTAAAAAGAATATGTTGTCAATCATTTCAATGTCAAAATTAAAATGCAGCCAAAGTCTGAGGCTGAAGAAAGAGAATGAACAGCAAGGTCTGCAGTGTGGATCTTCATCTTCCACAGCAGAGGTTGGAACGGTGATCCTGTACCCGAGACAGTGACCGATGCAGTTAAAAGGAAGTTAAAAGGAAGAAGTGGCTGCATCTTAGTTGACTTCCAAGANGTTTTACTTAGCGTTTGGGAGATACTTGTGGAAACTGTCATAGGGGATTAAAGAAGTCTGACACGGATCTCAGCAGTTGCTTAGATTTNACTCCATTTTTCTCCTGCTGCCTCCAGTTTGAATTCAGTGTGGTCCATTTTAATGAGCACAGTGAGTGTGCTCTTTTACCTAGAGATCCTTCTGTCTCCATAGCCTCTCATTCTTTCACATGCAAGATAGAGAAAATGCAGAATACTGCCCTTGAATAATTATCTTATGGCTATTTCTTTTATTTTTCAACTTTCTTTTTATTTATTCAATGCGTCTTTCACATTATGCATCTTGATGGCATTCATTTCCCCATCCCTTTGCATCCATCCTGTGCCTCTGCAACACTCCCCTCAAAAATTATAAAACACAATTGAAGAGGAAAAAAGAGAGAAAGAAAAAGGAAAAAAAATAAAAATCTCATCATAGAAATTGAAACGTGACACAGTGAGTTATACAGTAAACCTCTTTGTTCATATATCTTTACTTCTAAGTGTTCATTGCAAAGAGTCATTGGTCTGGTTCTAGGCCTCTGGTTTCTACTACATCATCCATGCTGGGCGCTCACTGAGACTTTTCTTGGATATCCTGTTGTTGCCCTGTGTCACGGAGATCCTGCAGCTTTGGGTCTGCAGGTCAGGCTCCTTTACGTGCTCTAGCAGATCATAGATGGGGTGGATGTCGGGGCAGGCCAATTCATAACCCTAGTTCTGGGCCTGGGCAGCTACAGGGTTGGTCAGCCCACCAGTTCTGCCCTGTCCTCATCACCANGGTGAGCTCTCCAGCATTGCCTGGCTAATTCACCCTTGCAGCAATGAGCAAGGAGTNGNGCCAGTTCTCCAGCTTTCATTCCCTCAAGGTAAGCTCTCCCTCACCTACACCACAGGGCCAGCTCTAACTGTGTTGCCTAGGCAAGATGCAAGGGCCACTCTCCCAAGTGCTGCAGAAGGTGAGGGGCGGGGACAGCCCTCCGCTCTTCTCCACCCATGTCGCCACATGTCAGATGAGTAATGGTCACAGCTCTCCCTTACAACATCAGAGATGGGTCACCCACACCTCCCACGACAGGGACAGCTCTGCTGTGCTGCCTAGGAGAGGAGCAGGGCTCTCTTTCCTGAGTGCTGCAGCTGGCAAGGGGAAGGGTCATTTCTCTCTTTTGCAGGTGGTAAGGGGCAGGGATGGGGGGGCATCTCTCCCCGACCCACACTGCTGCATGACAGACCAGTAGTGGGGACAGCACTGCCCAGATGAGGTTCAGGGTCTGCTCTCCCTAACAGGGACAATTCTCCTGTTCTTGTGACCTCAGGGACAGTTCTCCCATCTGCCTCAGACATTGACTGGCTCGTGTTTGGGGGGGGCATCTTCCCCCACCCACCCACCCATGCAGATCTTGTGGCTATTTCTTGATGTCAGAATTCAGAAGCCACCTCTTGCTTTCTTCTTTGTACCATTTTGGCTTTTGTTTGGTTGGTTTTTGGTTGTGATTTGTTGCTNNTATTGGATGGGTTCTTTCTATATAACCCTGGCTGGCCTAAAACTCTCTATGAACTTATAGAGAAATATCTGCCCCTGCTTACTGAAGGTTGGAATAAAAGGTGTGTGTCTGGGATTTTTTTAAAGAAGCTCTGAGCTGNTGCTTCAACTTCCTTATTAGAAAGGGGAGGAGAGTGTATGGNAGAAGTGTGGGCTGAGCTGCTGACACCATCCAATCCAGCACTAAAACAGTTTCCAGAACAGTAGCTGGCCCATATGAACTGCTCAGTAAGCACTGGTTAGCCTCATCTGTTATTCCATACATATCTATAGTCAACTAAATAAATAGCTTGACTTTTTTGTTTTGTTTTATTTTTGCTTTGTTTCTTAATTAATTTATTTTTTAAGTTTTTTTTCATTTTACATACCAATCCCAGTTCCCCCTCCTTCCCCTTTTCCCACACCCCCACCTTCCCAATTCCACCCCCCATCCACTCCTGGTAAGGCCTCTCTTGGGGAGTCAACAAAGTCTGGAACACTAAGTTGAGGCAGGATCAAGCCCCTTCTTCCTCTGTCAAGGCTGAGCATGGTATCCCACTCTAGGGAATATGTTCCTAAAATCCATTTCATGCACCTGAGATAAGTCCTGGTCCCACTGCCAGGGGCTACCCAAACAGATCTAGCAACATAACTGTCACCCACATTCAGGGCCTAGATAGGACCCATACATGTTCCCCAGCTGACAAGCCAGAGCCCATGAGCTCCCACCAGCTTGGGTCAGCTGTCTCTGTGGTTTTCCCCATCATGATCTTGACCTCACTTGCTCCTGTGATCCCAAGAACTTGGTTTTTAAAGATGGAGACGGAAGAGTTGGCACTGGGTCATGTTCCCAGGTCTACCTGTTACTCCACTCCACATAAANAGTCCAGTGGAGGCTCTTCTGCCCAAGGAGGACCTCTCTATGTCTTGTTGACCTCCCAGATGTGCTACAACATAGATAAGCCTTGAGGATATTGTACCAAGTTCAATAAGTCACAAAAAATACCATGTACTGNGTAATTCCACATATATAAGATGCTATAAGACACCTAAAGTAAATTACTCATAGAGATAGTAGAATAGTGATTTCCAAGGTCTGGTGGGGGGAGGGGGGAAGACAGGTTTGCTGTTTAATAAGCATAGAGTTTCAGTTTTGCAAAATGAACTAGTTTTGGAAANGGACAGCAGTGATAATTCAAGAATATAGATACACTTCNTACCAG
This sequence comes from Neotoma lepida, assembly GCA_001675575.1. NCBI lineage: Eukaryota > Metazoa > Chordata > Mammalia > Rodentia > Cricetidae > Neotoma > Neotoma lepida. The sequence goes on from LZPO01098112.1 coordinate 11,728, forward strand.
TGTACTTTATAATAGTTACCATGACAAAACNTAGCAAAGATGGCAACTTTTATGATATATGATATTGCCACAATGAAAGTTTTTATTAAAAGAAAGACCCAGTCATCTTAGAATATGGCTAATCTTAATGAAGTGATAGGTCACTATTTGATGTTATCTTAAAGCCAGAATTATTACTTGCCAGTAATTGAAGTCTTAAGGGCTTGCTGTGTGCTGAAAGGGGCTTTGTAGAGACAAAGCCATTTGCTTTAAACCTTGTAGCTGAAAGAACATGCTTCCCATTTAATGATGAAGAAAGAACTCAGATGTCCTCAGGAANNAGTATGACAACCACCTATTTCCAACCTCTGTGAAAAGTCTCAAACCCATGTTTAAACTCCAGATCTATTCATCCATTCATGAGTTTGTTTCTGAGGCTCCACTCTGTCCCACAGATTACACGTGACCCTCTGCGGCATAATTTCTAGACTTCCTCCTGATGAATGATGCTGACTGAGAATTTNCTCTTTAGTTTAAAAAAAAAGTGCATGTTAGTACTTCATAGTGATGTAGACCNTATTTCATAAACTATGCCAAAATGTTGCACTATTTAGCTTTCTTCTCATTCTCTATTTGAAGATGAAATGATTGCCAATATTACACATACTCTGCAGATTGAGTTCATTTTTTAAAAAATAATAATAAAATTAGAACCTTGATGTTTTCTTATATTCTTCTGGTTGCACGTCTATGCTTGCAGTCTTTGTGTGTGTGTGTGGTACTGTTTCACAATGTAAGCAAGGCTTCTGAAAAGAATGATTAAATACAAACATAATTTATCAGCTTTCTTCACTTGATTCAATTTCAATCTGTGATTAATAGTAAAGCACAAACAATTAACCATTTGTATCATTGTGTATAATATCACATATATTATTTACCTCTATCTATATATTAAATGACTCCTAAGATTAGTGCCTTAGTGAAAACAAATTCTTATTCCTCACAGGCTCTGTATCCAAGATCTAGGCAGTGTTCAGTGGGNACCTCTGGCTCACCTTTTCACAGAGGCACAATAAGCATGTGATTGAGAGTCATCAGAAAGCTGCACTGAGGAGCCAGCCATGTGGTTGTTGGTAGCTCATTNACAATGACTTTTGTTGATGAGAAAATGTACTGTATCACATGGATTTCTCAATAGAAATATGACAACACGGCAATTTGTTTCTCTGGTCTGAGGAAGAGAAAGGGAGACCCAACATGCAACCATTAGCTTTTTAATAACCTAATCTCAGAAATTACATCCAAAACCCACTGTAGTACTGCATACATCCAATCCTCACTCTAGGGAAAGAGAGACAGAAGATCAGGAATTCGAGACCAACCTGGCTACATGAGACCCTGTATCAGAAAAAAGGTATGTCCACTTATCTTTGTTTAATTCTGTTGACCAAAAACGAGGTGCTGAATCTAGTTAACAGCCCAGAGAAGGAGCTAACATAAAGATATATGTAGAAAAATATGGGTCGTTAGGAGCCATTTGTTGTAAGACTGCTACCATGGATTAGGAGGACATGCCCCAAAATTAGGTTAAAATTCTTGTCAGTTCTCATTTACTGAGTACTTCATCTGTGCCAGGCACTAAGAACACAGTATGAAAGAAGAGAAAAAAAATATCTGCACCTGAAAGATTCACTGGAATCAGGTTGAAGAGATCCTTCAGAAGTATTTCATGATTTCAGTGATGGAGGTAAGTACCTTACCAAGAGCTGTGTACTGAGCACCTGCTGCATGCATGCTGATGTTAGCATGGAAGCTAGAAGCCACAAAGAATTCACGACATAGTACAAAAAAGGCATGATTAAATACATAGTTTCAATGTATTAGAATGTATTAGACAGGAGAGGCAAGATGGCTCATTTAGTAAAGTAGGCTGCTGCCAAACCTGAGGATCCAACTTCAATATGGGGAACCCACATGGTGGAATGAGAGAACATATCCCTGGAAGTTGTCCTCTGACACCAACACGTATGTTATCATAATGATGTGCCCATACATATAAGTAGAGACAGAAAGATACACATGATAAATAAGCACAATGTAACATCTTGAAGTTTTTATTAAATGATGTAATAAATGCTACAATGAGAAGAAAGATGAAGCTAAAATTGATAAAAGAGCAGATGAAGAAGTGGCCCATGAAAGCTTTGTGAGGAAGGTCACACAGAAACCTAAGCTGAGACTCTNGTCAACCAAGACAAGAGTTTGAAGAANTGAGCACTAGTTGAAGGAACNGCTGANCATGAGATGCAATGACAGTACAAGATGACATTATTCAGAGACAGCAGGCTGAGCAGTTGAGACAGGTTAATCAGGGCCAGGTGTGGAGTATGCAAAGCTGCAGACAGCAGGAGAGAGGGCTCATGCTTAAAATCTACGGAAAGTAATGACATGGGCATGCTCTGTCTAAGGATAACCATGAGACAAGATCAACACCCAGGAAGAAGGTGACCCTGACATCATGAGTTGAGTTCACCCAGGGATATATTCCCAAGCTAATTTCTCCAAATGCTGGTGACATCTGGGATGGAAGCCCACTGTAGCTCAGTCCAGGCTCACAAAGCTCCCTGGTGCTTGCAGAAACAATTTGGGAGAATTGGGAGAACACTGCAAACTGATCAAAATGCTCTATCCTAAGTCAGGGTCCCAAGAGTTAGCTTCCCCTATGGAAATGTGTCAGGGAAAGTAGTGTGAAGTCTGAAANAAAACAGGAGAACTTTCTCATCACCACCATCAAAGGGCGAAGGTCTGAGTTTATTAGTTGGGAGCAGTGTGACTTTGGGCAAATCCCTTAATCTTTTTGACCCAAGTTTGACAACTGTAAAATACAGACAATGACTTCTGTTTCATAGAACTTCTGCAGAGATGAAATGAGGTCATCACTGTGGAAGAAACAAAGCAGAATGCAGCTGT
>LZPO01098113.1:0-11493 GCA_001675575.1 Neotoma lepida
TACTTGGAACTCCAACTAGAAGTAGTAGAGATCTCATCTCCTTCCTTCACACAAGAGGAGAGGGATCCTTGGCATTCACTTTGGGGACTTTGCATGATGGAAAGTGTAGTGGAGAGAACACATAACGAGGCATTCTAAAATTGCTGGCAACTTTCTTGGACATTTTATATCCAAATATTTTTCTTGTTGCACATTTCTCAGTCAGGTCTCACCTGTTTGTTTTATGGGTTTTCCTGTGAGAGAACTGTGTACATTTTGGGTGCAAGTTCTTTGTTTGTATATGTGACTTGCAGCTGATTCTGCAAGGTCAAAGCTTGTCTTTTCATTCATTCTCTTAACAGTGACTCTTACAAGAAAAGTTTTATTTTTATTTTTTAACTTCTTTTAGTAAATGTGATTCATCATTTTTCTTAAGTAATTTTACCATTTTATTGAATCTAAGTGCCCATCAATAAACACAATGGATTTTCTCCTATGTTTTCATATTAAATTTTCATGGCTTTGCTTTTTGTTTTAGTTTTAGGATTCATGTTGAGTTTCTTGTGCTATAAGGTGAAAGATAAGTGACAGGGCTCATGTCTTCCATTTTTCACAGTCATTAGTTGGAATGATTCATCCATACTGTTCACTTCCTTTGGATCTTTTCAGGAGGTCAGCTAGCAATTTTTCTTGTCCATCTATTTCTGGGTTCTTCATTCTGGACTATGAGTCTCTATGTCTACTCTCTCACTTGCAGTACTTTGTTTTCTCTTAGTGAAAGCATTTTGTTTCTAAATGAAAATGATTGCCAATTCAATATTTAAATACTGCTGCCTCTACAAATAATCAATATCAGAACTTAGAATTTCAAACTCACAGCCACTGCTCTAGCATTGTGCTGAATGTTTTACCTCAAGAAATCTCCAAAGATATGTTACAAACTGAACTCCCTGGTCTCTTCATTATGCTGTAGGACCTGGGATGGAACTCAGACACTTGCACATGTTAGACAAGTGCTATGCCATTAAACCATATCCCTATCCTCACCAGTCTTGAAAGATAGGAGAGGATTGGCTAAACATACATGTGAAAGACAAGACTCAGTCACTGTTCAGATATTAAGAATCCCATGGTCTGCAAGGCCTGTGACACTCTCAACACAACACCCTCTTACATCATGGGTCCTGAAGGCACTCCAAGAAGCCCTCCCATTTCCTGAGGGTTTGTGTCCCACAGACTGCAGTTACTTAACTGTCTCTTCTATTTAATATGACTTAGGCCATTGTGTGAAATTCCAGTCCTCTGCCCAGCAAGACCCCACCGAGAGGTTTGTAGTAGAATCAGCTTGTCCTCCATCATGGCAGAGCGGTACATCATAAAGTACCTGCACTAAACACCGTCAACTAGCTGTCTTTGAATTTGGGACAACGAGAGTTCTGAGCATGGCTCACTTCTCAATATCCTCAAAACAGCAGACTCTACACATCTGGAAGATTGGGGTGCTTTGGCACCCCAGCACCAGTTGCTTTCTGCTTTGAGCATAAGGTACCTCATTGTGGTTGCAAAAACCTCCTGGCTAAGAAGGAAATCCTACATGTAGGGAATGGCGGAATCTGATATTGCAGGTCATTTGAATTCCAAGAGAATGCAACAACCTCCATATTTAACCTCATACCTGTTACACTTGAGGACTAGGGAAAAGCCACACACTGACCCTTTCCACGCAGCACATCATCTGTTCCTTGAGCCCAACGGGTTGTGGGGAAAATCAGCTGGAAATGTCATGAATGACAATGCCAAAGCTGTAAACATACACTCACTTTAAAAAATAGTTTTGTTATTTTATAATTTCATACATAATTATTTTGATCATGTTCATCCCTGTTACCTTCTCTAATTGCCTTCTCACTTCATCTGGAACCCTTATGTTTTTCAAGACCTACCTACCCTCTGACTTCCATGTCTTTTGTTCATGACCCACTGGGTTTAATTAGGNTTGTGAGCATGTTTGCTGGTGTGGGTTCATTTACTGCAGAGTACACAATTGGTCAGTATCTACACCACTAAAGAAAAAATGACTCCCACTTAGCAGTTCTTAGTGCCAATAGCTTCTCAGCAGTGGGTATGGCCCCATTCAAACTAGGATGATGATGGCCTCACCCCTGCACAAGTTTTGTGCAGATAACCTCAGCATCTGTGAGTTGATGAGTGTGACAGCCATGTGACCTGGGATCACAGCACACTTGGCAGTCTCCAAAGTCTTGTTAATAGAGGACCATATCCTAAGCCCATACAATTTGCAGAACTTGCCATAGGTTCTGTGGCCTAAGTTCTGTGCCATAGGTTCTGTGGCCTAAGTTGAGCTTTGCATTCCCACAGACTCACAGATAGTAGTCAGTAGCGCTTATGTTTTGATGAGGAACTGACTATTAAATCTACTTGAGTTTCCTCCATGTGGAAGGAAATGACCACCACCATACATCCTCTTTAAACACATATCTTGGCCTGAAAATTCTACCTCCTTGGAGCATTCTAATCTAAAAATACTGAATTTAAATAGGTTTAATGTCAGTAACATTCAAAATAGCAAATCATAGATCATGAAATTTTATTTCATTCACAAAATTACTAAAAATTCTCCACAATATTGCTTTCAGGATAACTAAATGATGTATGTTCAAGTCAACTGATGTGAACATTAGGGTCCATCCCATTGTTGGAAACATCTTTACGTATAGGAGAATGTTTAAATTTCCCAAATCGGATATTCAAACACTCTGTCCCCAAATATTTCAAATAACGAATACTCAACATTTGGAAAAATTATTACTAAGAAAACAATCCTGTGTATGTTCGGAGGCCTTGTGGACCATATACAGAAAACTCCAGTTTCAATTAAAAAATTTTTTTGAGTTTTCTGTCCAGCTTTAGTCAAGTGAAAGTTGTATTGTACATGTACACAATGGGATCTAGTTCAGCAAAAAATAAAATCAAATTATGACATTTACAGGGAAGTGGTTGAAAATACAATTCATTATAATAATTAAAATAAGCCGGACTCAGAGTTAGAAATATATTTCTTTCCCTCAGGAATTCTAGAAGCTTTATAAAAAGTTAAGGTTTTAAACCTGCAGTTTTAAAATCTGGCCACCAGAGGGCTTCCTGGCCTTAGTGAAGCTAAAGTTAACATTATCCGAAAAATTTAAAAATGTTATTTTTCGTAGTGGACACTAGAGGGCGGATGAGGACATCTCACGACCACAGAAAGAATAAAGTTTGCAGTCGTGTTTTAAATGGTTGGGGGGGAGAAGAACACTTTGCTATTTATTTGCAGATAAGGATCCAAATTCTCAACAACGTAATGCAGCTTAACAGATCACAACCTTGGAGGACGACTGTAGTGTTCTAGAGAACTAGAAATAAACAAGATCTTCCTGACTGGGGAAAAAACACACATTTTAAATAAATAATACTAATATGCATGTATTTGCAATGTGCAGTCATAGACTTGAACCCCACTAGGCAGTTATATGCATATTATTGAACACCTTTCGATAAAATAGAATTGCTCCTATGTAATTATTTTTAAATAGAGAAAGGCAAAATATTTAAAAAAAAACAGAACAAGATTTCTGCAATCTACATTCAAGTTTTGTGATTATTTTGTATGTTTTTATTGTTTATTGCTCAGTTGGGCCATTTGTATTCTACTTACATAATTGTACATTCTAGATGCATATTCTCTAGCATATATGTGTTGTGCAGATATTCTCCAAGGCTGAAGAGCAGTGGATCTTACAGAAAGAAAAGATTATTTTGCTAAAGGCAACTTAATTATTTTTCANAGATCATGCATTATTGTTGCATATAAAGACTCATCAATAAACCCACAGGCATGTAAAATTACTGTAGATTTTCTATAAAATTAATAGACTTTCCATTTTGTTTGAGTCTGACTCATTTTGAATTACTTCTTGTGTGAGATGTGAATTCAGTGTCTAAGGTCTCATTTGTATCTTCACTTATGACTATCAAGGATCATTGTTCAAATAAGTGTCCCATTATTGTGTTGCCGTTGTCCCTTTGCCAGGAATTATCTGACAACTGTTGTACCCATCAGTTCCTGAGTTCTCCACTGTGGGTCACACATCTATGGCTTTCACCTGTATCTCTTCATTTCTTCTAAANGAAATGCATTCTTCTGTAATTATTTGTATTTGCCCATGGCATATTTAAATACTATTTTTTGCACTTNATCTATATTGGAAAGATTTACAATTTAACAAGCAATTCCTGTATCTTCTGTCACTGTATTGATGGAAGAACCCTCCAATGACATGGTACAAGCAGGCAGTTCTATTGTATTGCCTATAAAAGGGCCAGTAAACATGTGTTTATCTGCCTAGAGAACAACTGAACCCTGGCCCTTTTACATGCCAGGCAAGGGCTGTACCATTGAACATCTTCAGCCACATTATCTTTACGGGTAAGCAGAGGATACACTATGCCATACATCCACATTGAAGACACACAGTTTCAACCACAGTTATTGTACCTGAAAGAAAGAATAGAACCTGGCATTACAGGTTGTAACACAAATCTTAAAAGGTCTTAAAATAAAAACCCAGAGCCAGATGTTGGGGTGAAAGCTTTTGATTGATCAGAGAAGCAGAACAGCCAGCTGCTAGCTTACCTCTATGAAATTCTCAACCTCAAGAGAGCGAATTCCTATTTCCTCACACTTTATATGCCTTTCTGTGTCCTGCCACATTACTTCCTGAGATTAAAGACATGTGTCACCACTGCCTGGTTCTGTTTCTCTCATGTAGCCCAGGGTTGCCTTGAACTNACAGAGATCCAGACAGATCTCTGCCTCTTGAGTNATAGGATTAAAGGTGTGTGGCACCACTGCCTGAAATCTATGTCTAATTTAGTGGCTGGCTCTATCCTCTGATCCCCAGGTAAGCTTTATTGGGGTACACAATATATCACCACAACAGGTTGTTGTGGTTTGTTTTCTGTCACTGTGATAAAGAATATGACCAAAAGTAACTTGGATGAGGAAAGGGCTTATTTGACTTACATGTTCTGATCACATTCAGTATTTAAGGGTGTCAGGGAAGAAACTCAAGTAGGAAAAGAGGCAGGAACCATGTGGAAAACCATGTTTTTTTTTTCCCCTGGTAATCAAGAGAGGTTTATTTCTGGGGTAACTTACGGCCAATAGGGGGTCAGTTACAGGATCCAGGAAAGATCAGGTAGAATCCAGCAGAGAAATCCAGCCTCCAGGACCATGAGAGATCAAGAAGAGCCAAGCATGTACGCATCTCAAGTCTTAAGGGGCTCCCTCTCAGCCATGCCCCAGGGACAGGTCATAGGCAGGTGTGGCAGTTACCTGCTGCCACACTAGGGACAGTGTTTAAAGGTCAAAGCTGGAACACTACCCACGGCAGCAGATTTGTACAGATTTAGAATCGAAACCAAAAATTACCTTGTTGTAAAACTAAAAATGAATAGCCAGTTGTCCAAATCTTAGAGTAGGATAAAATTCTAAAATTAAAAAAGATAGTTCTAAAAAAAAGCCTCCAAGTGTCTGTCCTTAATATACTGTCAACTACATGGTCAGTTCTCATGTTCCATGCCATCATTAGAAACTTTGAGTTGTATATGATGCACTGCAGAAATAATTTATATTCTATGGTTTCATATAATCCTGACATAGAAAGTAGGGTTTCCTCAACAGAGTCTACATAATAAGGAAAGAAAGACTTCATTTGTTTTATTTTATTTTTAATTATGTACATTTGTAGGGATCTGAGCATATGAGGCAAGAAGAGGGTATTGGATTTCCTGTACCTAGAGTTACTATAGTTGTTGGCTCCCTGCCTTGAGTGTTGGGGATCGAACTCCAGGCCCTTGAGAGAATAGGTTGTGCTCTTAACCTCTGAGACATCTGCCCATCCCTGAGAGACTTTTATTTCTGTGTAATAAGATTAGTCAGAGAACAACAGTTAAATTCTATTAGTCAGATGTAAGCTTTGAAGGAAATAGTTTCAATTATTTTGGGTTAACTCGGCAGCAACTGTGCTGTCAGGTGAGAGATCTCTCAGATGCTCTTGGAAATGTTGCTGGGGACCCTGGCATAGGATAAGATAACTGAGGGTGCCAGAAATCTTACACCATGGGTTTTCTTATATGTTCAGTTTTCTTATACCTTCCAGGGCTACCTTCCCAGGGATGGCTGGACCCTCCACACCAAGCAACCTTCAAGAAAATGCCTGCAGACCAACCTAATGGAGGTATTTCCTCAAGTGAGGGTCTCCCCTCCAGATGACTCTGGTTGTGTCAAATTGACAAAAGTCCAACCAGCACACAGGTTTTTCTGAATACNAAGAGTACATGGGGACCCTCTGTGCTGACATCCTTACACACCACACTTGATGAACAGGGAAAGGTGACCCAGTGTCCACCTGAGCAAGAGACTCAGGACATCAGTATTCTCTTTGCACAAAGTTGAGAAAATTACAGGGTGATGCAATTCTAAGAACCAAGAAGGCCCTACTTCCTTGATGTCTTTGACACAGATTTAAGAAACTTGGCAAAATCGTATTCTGAATTGGTAGGCAGTTACTAGTTGTAACTTATCTGAAGAATTCAGAATGCTGAAGAATTTAAGAAGCTCCTATAACTATTATGATCATTGTGGTAAGAAGTGCTACTATCATGTAATATTTCATAACCTATGTGAATGAGAATTTAAGTGATAATATTCTGTAACAGTGTCACTGATGGGTGTTAGAACAAACAAAGCTTGGTCATGTGGCCTTTTTATGGATTGGTCAAATATGTGTATGATAACAGCCACATGGACACAGAAATTTCAAGTGCTCATACACAAACATACTTCATACACAGACACACTTGGACACACTAACANGTGAACATGCATAAATGCACATTCTCACACACAGATACACAGACATACAGTCTATACTTTTTACATGGTGAAAACATATTCAAATACACTTTTCACACAAACAGCCACATATTTTCACAGTCCTTCATGCTAACACTAAAATCAACACAGAAATGCTCACACTTAAGCACATACATACATAGGCATATGCACATATGCATTGTTTTATATTACCAAATGCAATCATGTAGAGCTACACTTTAGTCCCACCAAACACATACACTAACACAAATGAACCAAAATGAAAATACAAACACATAGTCCTATACAAAACCCACTGAAACACAACAATATGTATCTACAAGAAGACATATACAAAACATCTGTATGCAAGCACTCTTTCGTGCACACAATCACCTTCATCGAATCACACCATTTCTTAGAGTCAATAGTACTTTTCTTTGCTCTCTNTCTTTACAGAACTTGCCTTGCAACACTTTATCATTTCAAAAATCACTTCATAGCTTTAATTTGATTCTGCTTTCTNTTTTTTTTCCTTTTTTTCAAGACAGGGTTTCTCTGTGTAGCTTTGGCGGNGCCTTTCCTGGAACTCACTCGGTAGCCCAGGCTGGCCTCAAACTCAGTGATCCGCCTGCCTCTGCCTCCCGAGTGCTGGGATTAAAGGCGTGTGCCACCACTACCCGGCTTGATTCTGCTTTCTTATTGTAAATCATTTTTATAATTTCTGGTAAGCTAAATATTTCTACCACCATCTGAATCTGGATATAGTAACAGCTCTCTTGTTTTTTGAATTATTTGACAGTGCATTTTCCTAATACATCAGTTGTTTCTGGGGATCATTTACCCTTTATCTTTCAGAGGTGGAGCACTTCTTAGCCTGCTTGCAGATCCCATGGCTACCTTTCAAGGTCAGAATAAGTGACTTTTCTCTAAACATCCAGTCAAATCTCTGCTAGCAAACTTCATCAAGGGATTTAACCATTTCTACTAGCTGAAGCAGCATCTTCAGGGGTGTCTGGAAGTAAGCTCACACATCTTGTGTAATACATTCACTGTATGGTTCCTTCAAATTTCTTTCCATAACAAAGCAAAGTAAAAAAAATCTACCTATGTAACATAATTGTTTGATTTGTAGCACAAATGTACAACAAACCAAATGCATACCCTTTCTGCTCAGATCTATACCTATCTTTTTGGAATCCCTTTATCAATGAAGGACTCTAGATCCTATCCATCATTCAAACCAGAGATTTCAATGCTGCCTTTAACCTCAATCTTTTGCTTGTATTGAGTGCAAGGGGAAGAGTTTTTCCTGACTCTCCCAAGTCTTCAGATCANCTCTCTGTATCTTGTTCTCAGCCACACCCTCAGATTAGCAAGATTTAACTGCTGATCACAGTAGCTTCCACCTGGATCTGCTAATCTAACTTCATGGAAGGAGCTGTTCTTCCCCTAAGAGTGTGTAACTGATTTCATAATGAGCACATAAAAGCTATGTCAAAACACACACACACACACACACACACACAAACAAACACACACACACACCAAACCAACAAAACAAAACAGATTTCTTCTTAAAGAAAACAAGAGATCGCCATTTTGAGTGACTATGACTGGGGAACACATATTTAGGTTATCCGAAATTCCATGTTTCAGCATGGAAGCAATTCCACGAAGTTTTATAGTTTTACAGAAGAAAAGTTGTAAANCAGGGAAAATTTGTAATGCATTGGTGGGTACATCAGAGAGGCAGATACAACATGATATTGGAAGCTTTTCTATAGGCTCAANATGTTAGCTGATGACATTCCTAGTTTTTGGCTTGGTGGAAGCTAGTGCTGTGATAAGTTAATAGATTCTCAAGGGTTTTTATCTGCTAGTAACAAGATNTTAGTTCCAACACAGAGATAGGCAAGGAATGTCTCTTCCAAAGGGCTAGAACTAGCCGAAGATAAGGTAATCAGCCTCTGGACCTGCAACATTCCAATCTCTCCACAGCATGGGTGTTCTAATCAGTCAATCAGTCTCTTTCCAGGAGGTTTTGTTCATAGTTGGCTACATAGTTTTCAAGATGGAGGATTAATCAGTTCAGGATTTGGGTGCCATTGAGTGCCTTGACATAGTTTTGGAGCATGATTCATTTTATTTTTTCAACTAGAGATACTAACAATTCCTCCCTTCTTTCAGCAAACCAGATCACTATCAGACTAGAGTGTTCACTGATTCTTTCTGCAGAGTTTTGTAAATTAGCATAAAGTTGTCAAGAATTTGTAAATCAGGCAGACACTGTGGGTTGTGCCTTGGCCTATCAATCTCATAAATGCACACCGATGGCTCAGACATGAGCGCTGCTCACATCTCCCCTGCTGCCATTTTTCTTTATATGATAGGGTGTTCCTGGCCACCAGATGCCGGATTTGCTGCTTTGTTATGCCCACTGATCCTTAGTAATGCTGGAAGGGCACTGGAGAACCTGCTTAGGGGAAAGGGACAGTGCACTCTCTTCCAGTAAGAAGTAAAAGAAAAGGAATCAGTAATGAGAACAGTTGGGGTTTCTTAAGACTCTGAAGCTGTACAAAGGCATCAAAGGGAATCTACTGCAGGAAACAGCAACTGCTGAATTCTTTNTCCCTGAGCCCTTGGTCATGCTTTCAAAGGCTCCTTTTGTCACTCACAGTGATTGGTGACTTGCCCAGACCTATTCTATTTAAGCTTAAGGTCTTCAGGCAAACAAAAGGAGGTGTAGAAGAATTGGAAAAGCATGGAGCTTATTCTCTTTCATCTCTTCTTAGAGGAAATGTAGCCATTCTATGTCCTCTGATTAAGAACCTTCCCTCAACAGTTGGGCATGTTGGTTCATTGTAATCTTGAATAATAATAATCAAACTATTGATGTGAAACTTCTTGTGCTTTTTGAAGAAGTCATCCATGGAGCTGAGTGAAATAGACTTTCCAATCAGGGAAAGCAACACATACAAGACACCTCCTGGGGCAGGGGTGTTTAGAAAGTGTAAGTGGTGTCACTGATTTGTAGAGAATTGCAAGGANAGTGGAGGAAATGAGAGAGAAGAGAAAAGTTGAGCCTAGATTCTCTAGGGCTGCATAGAAAATAGTGAAGCATTTCTCATTTACTCTGCTTGTTAGGGAACATCAGCCAGAAGTTTGTAAACAAATAAAACACATGGACTCATCATGAGAGTTTTTTAAACCATTAAATAGTTTATTTGAAATTGTGTGTTTGCCTTTGTGCGGGTGAGTGCCTGTCTCTTATACACATCTAGATGTGTATAAGAGACAGGTGTACAGGTGGATGTGAGCTGCCCAGTGTGAATGCTGGGAACCAAACAGGTCCTCTGAAACTGGTTTGCTCTTTTAACTAGTGATCCCGATCTCCAGCCCCATGATACCTTTACTAATAAAGGATAGTTTGGTTTACTTTGGAGGGAATGGGTTATATTGCTCCATAGGAGAGAGGGGATCTGTGAAAAAATAATAATAGTCTCCAGGAAAGATTACTTTATGGCAAAGGGAAATATGATATACTCCCTTGAATCAACCAAATTTAAGAAAATTATATGTATTATGTATTTATACAGTAATTATTTATAAAATATTTAGCTTTGTCATTAATTAAACTTAAGTTTGCCTAATTCCCAAACGTTTGAGCGTTAATATAATATCAAAGCCTAAAATTCATAGTATGAAATATTTATGCATGAAGTTATTTTTAAATTTTGGTGTTTTTATAAAATGTCTACTAACTATAAATTAAAATCTCAAACACTTCTTCTCTCAAGTGTCCCAGATTAAGAATTCTCAATCCACAGTGCAATTATTATGCTATGAAAACACGGTTCGTGCANTCGATGGTGCGTTCGACTCACTTACAGATAGTGTCCAGAAGACTGTGGTCCAGAACTTTTGACTTTTCAGTGTAGTTTTAGTGAAGCAGGTTTTATAAAAAATTGAGGTACCAAAAGCTATCGTTTAAATGTATCGGCCACAAGATGGCGATACGATGATTAGCGCTAAGGAGAAACTAATTTTTTTTTCCAGTTTCATGAAATTCAGAAGGCTATTTCTCCTTTCTGCCACGAGAGGGAGTGCTAGGATCTACTTCATAACCTACTGAAGAGTTTGCTGTTTGCTGCTGAAGACTTTGTAGTGTAAGAAAATTTACTGTTTACTTTAAAGTGAAAAAGATTCTCAATCACATCATGTTAAGTAAAGAGGCATACAGCCTAGAAAATTCTGTCGTAAGTCTCTACAGAGCTGGAATTGAAGGAGATCATCCCCAGAAAGGCAAGCATTGCTCATGCTACAGAATAGCAGGGAGCATGTGTACAGAATTTGTAGCCTTACATTTGAGTGCCCACTATATTCATAAATTAATCTTAACGTAGTCATACTCATGAGACAGACGCTACCACAAAACTGTTTTTGAAAACTGTATGCATAGTGAGAGCTACAACAACAGGACAAAGACTGACATGGGGTTACTCCCACACTGTACATGTGTGTAGAATATTGCTATGGGACTTTTTGTTCATCTATTAGTTGTTTACTCTGTCTTG
>LZPO01098113.1:23826-34588 GCA_001675575.1 Neotoma lepida
TAATAATAATAATAATAATAATAATAATAATAATAATAATAATAATAATAATAACAATAATAATTTCATCCCTTTACACTTCTAGGCTGTGGATAATGGAGAACAAGAAAGATCTGTTCTAAATTGGAGATAGAGTTCTCTTTCTTTAGGGTCTTTCCTGACCTAAAATCTTACTGCCTGTTTTTCATTTGTTTATTTTGATTTTGTTTTATTTTTCTGAGAAGGGCAGGGAGATGGAGGGGGAAGGAGAAGGAGAGGACATGAATTGAGTGCGTAGGGAGATAGGAAGGACCTGGGAGCAATTGGATCATAACATACTACATGACAAAGTTTTAAATAAAACTAAGTCTTAAATTTAGGATCTGAGTAATTCTTTGAGCTGTCCAGCAGAGGGCCTGCTGGTCTCATTTGTAAATTCTTTCTTTGGGCAATGTTCCTCTGTAAGGCCGTTCCTTAGCCTCTAGGTAAACAAAGTTAGTTGAGGGGGGGCAACCACTCTTACTCAGGACCACTGAGAGCCACCTCAGGCTTCAAGATGTATGGAACCTTGTGGAGTTTTATGGTGGCTGAGAGACCATGGATTGCTATGTTGAGGTCTGATGGAGGGGCATTACTGAAGATAGAGAACGCAGAGAAAGGGCTGCCACAGTAGTGAGTGTGGGGGTTCAGAAAAAGGCCTGCCAGTACAAAATGGCAACACTGCCGTTACCTGAAAGNCTTTCTGGGAGGAAGAATATTTCCGGGTTTTTAGCATGGACAGCAAGATATAGGACATCACCCTGCATCCCTTTGGGTATTATAACAGTCAATGAGAAGGTGGCAGGGATTTGTGGGTGTTCCTCAAACTCAGAAGGCAGACTAATGACGTGGGCAACATGTGCAATGGAGTAGCTATTCCTGAGGACACGAGGACTCCACCTTTGCATGGAGAAAGCAAAAGTTTCTTTGATCAAAGCGTTGATTTTAACCCATGTTTGCTAAAAAGGTTAGCTGATCTGTGACATTGATAAATAACTGGTCCCTTTTCATATTGCTCCAAGGAATAATGATTTAAAATAAAATTACTGCAAAAGACATCATAGTTTAGATAAATATTCTGACATTACCTTCTTATAACTTTGTACCCTGAACATGGTTTTCATTCCTTTTTCAAATTCAGAAAACTTCATTTGAACTAGAATTTATTTAACTAATATGTTACAAGAGAAAAATTATTTTGGTGATTCCTCTGCACTAGAAGTCATAGCTTACTACAAAGTGGTTTCTACTGCAGTCATGGGATAGTTATTGTACTCTAGCATCCAGTTTTGAAAAATGTAAGCATTTACTCTCCAACCTGTTAACCTGGGGGCTTTAGTCTCTTAAATTGGATGTCTTGGAGAAAATTGCAGTTTGTTTTCTGTGGATGTCTAAGGTCTTTCAGTAACAACTTCCTAAATCATCTTGCATGGTGCTTCTTGTATGAGGGTCAAATGCTAGGTGTCCTCCTCACTCACCATCAACTCTCCTTTCCAGGAGGTCTTCACCACAATTGTTTCTATTTGACAGATCCCCTGGGGACAATTGTTTTAAATAAATCATGTCTATGTTTAAATCCCTTAATGATGCAGTCAGTTGAATTGATTTCAGGGCTAAATTGTAGGAACTTTTCATCATAACCTTATTCACATCTGCTGTTCTGTGTGACTATTTCATTCTATGTCAGTTTAATCAATAGAAATAAATACTGATCTAATACTCCTTTCTTTGAATTATAGGGAGATATAAGAGCTCAGTAGTTATTGTTTGTATGTTTTGTGCCCAGTATTTCCCACTTATTTATTCAGGGGTGTTTTATTGTCCCCCATTGTATGGCTAGAAGCTTTGTACAATATGTATCTCCATTAGTACTTNGAATTTGTCCCCACTTTCTGTACTTTGTTTTCACATATCCTGACTGTTTTTTGCTTCCCACTTTCACAGTGTTTGGTGTTAAACTCTTCTGTGGAATATTTGAATAATTCAGTTTTACATGCATAATGAAAAAAGTCTTTTGTTACTTCTCATATACAACGATATGATCTAACACAGGTTCCCATTCGTTAACATTTCTGTCAGCTATGTGGTGAGGAACTTTTCTACTGTAGCCCAGCAGTACCTGAGATATAGCTACAAAGTCAGANGATGTTAGCTTCCAAAATTTAATGTGTGGGAAACTTTCTCTAGTACCCACACAAAAGCAACAAAAAAAATTTTTTTAAAGAAAAACCATAGAAATGACCATAAAAACTCAAGATTCACTAGATCCACATGAGAGTTTATCATCATGGTACACCTCTCCTCAGCAAACACTGCCTAATTTTGCTATTGCCAAGCACTAAAGACAGTTACTAGATCGTCAGCGTCCTCCTACCCTCTTAATTTGAGTAAAACATTGTCACAGCGGATCTTTGGTGAAATTACGTGCGTCCTGGAAGGTCAAGGGTGGAGTAGGGGCCAATTGCCTGACAAAGGTTACTCTGCAATGGCAGGACAGACTTCGCCACTTTGTTCTAAGCGTCAGTGCAACAGGACCGAGGATAGTGATCCTTGAGTGAAGCTTGGGTTGGACATAAAGAGACGTTTGACTCTGGCCTATTGTGTAAAAGAAGAAAAGAAATTGTTGGGCACAGACAGAAGTAAAATTATGGGAAAGGCAATGAAGCAATTAGTGCGGGTGTGAAGTTAAGCCTTACAGGAGAGACAAAGGCCTCAGAGACAGCTGTGCAACTGCGGTTCGGCCAGTAGGTGGCAGACAAGTTCTGTCATTGCTGCTTCCATCGCCTGTCCCCTGGCTTTTCTAGAAGAGTGGGGTTGGATTTCTTGATTCAGACAGGACAAGAGGTGACAAGCAGCTCTCTGTCCCTGTGGAAAAGCTGTGACCTTTGATCAGTCTTTTCATGTATTCTACATTCACATGTACGTGAACTCATCCCCACCCCTCTCCCCATCAGACACCCAGGCTGGTCAGTGCTTTGCCAGGTTCCTCTCCTTGGGGGTCCTGTAACTAAAGGCTGGCTGCAGGTATTTAGTCACTTCAGACCCTGTCATCTTTTCCTCACTGTGCCCTAGGATTAACCCTTTCCTCTCAGGAGTTTTTCATAGAACTCTACGTCTCAAGGAGGTGTCCTGCAGTTGCCTGCCCTCCCCTTGTGACGGTCACCTGTAATCTGCAAAATCCTTAACTTTTTAAACCCTGATTTTCTTTTTCCGTGGTGGGATCCTAATATTTTAGGGAGAATATGTTTCCATTCTGTTACCAGTGTAGTGCATTGGTGCTTTCCACATTTGAGCTCCTAGACATCGTCCACGGGGCATGTGACCGACAAGGATCTCTTTGGAGTTTTTTGCATGGCCAGTAAAACTAGATTTTATGGTCCTGAGGTAGAGCATCCCCCTTTTCCAAATACCCTTGAGGAGATTTTGGGCTTGGAATTATAATTTTGCCAGGGTGCCACCATATGTGCAATTTAATTAACCTATTTGTGTCTCATAGCCTCACCTACAAATTAGACCTAATGTCTAATTTGAAAAGTTATTGTGAAAATTAAATCAAAGGGGGCAGACAAACCCCTCTTAACTTGGCCTGTCTTACTTAGGAAGCTTTACTTTCACTTTAAGGAAATCTCTGGCTTCACCACCCACTACCACCACTGCATCACTATACGATGAATGGAGTACTCTTCTGGGAAGCTGTCAGCACCCATGGATTTTACTATCACCGATAGTAATCTTGGCGTTTGTGTGTGTGAACGAAGTGTGGTGAAGTCTGGCTCCCACCATCCTGGTTCAAAATTAGAATAAAGACAAACACTTCATGTTATGCTAAAAGTACATTTATATAGATATAGATCTTTACTTTTCTCCAGACTGTATTTTACTGATGAGTCATATTAACAACCAAAGAACGTTCTAGTATGATTTACATAAACAGAACAAGGTGGATACTGTCACTTCATTTCACGAAGGTAGCACAACTCTGATACTATAACATAACAATTAGAACACAAAACAGGGAACCACAGATCTCATTTAAAAATACAGATGCCAAAATACAAAACAGTAGAGCAGCCAGTTTAAATCAACACCTCACAAAAGTGTACAAAGCTTTGGCAAATATAAAAACAGGCTGAAAATTCAAACTTACACACACAGAACAATAGCAAAAACATCAGAAAGCACAATGTTCCCCCCTCCCCCCATTGTCAGTTGCCTTTGGCCTGGTACCCACAGGGAAAAGTTCATCTTGGTAACACCTATTAATGAAGATGGGGTCTGCTGGTGGGGTCATGGGTATCATCATCGCTGTCATTGGGCTCCTCGTTTGTGTCCTTGTATTCCAACTCTGACAATGACTCAAGGTACTGGGATGTCCAGGTTTGGGCCTGGTTCGCAAAGAGTGCGGCCAAAAACCTCAAGATGTGCATCTGGTTGGTCTCGAGGAATGCCCGGGGACCCCAGAGAAGCTCATATTCTGCTGGCTCCGTGAACGGGATTTGCCTGTACTCTAGGTACCTGTGTCTCACAAACACACTGGTGATGAGCTTCTTCGTGCTTCTGAAGAGACCACTTGTCTCGTGGACATCCAGTCCTAACTGGAAAAGAAAATTAAAGAGCAGATTCTCCCTGATACAGTAGCCTTTCAAAAAGATAAGGCTCAGGACCACCATCAGGAGGTTGAACTTTGGCCTGTCTAAATAGAATGGTGGCAAACTGCACTGAGGATACTCTGTCTTCTTGACGATGATGTAAGAGTGGGTTTTGGTGTCAACTTCCTTCAGTTGACACCCAAAGGTGCACTCTAGCTTAGCGTTGGCACGACTGATGATGTCTAAGCTCTCATCTTTATATTCTCGGATGACAACATTTACCATCTCTGAGAGCTGGACAGGCACCTTGGCTTGGTCCTTGACCAAGAGATACTGCACTAAAGCATCTGCCCTCTCATCTAAGGGAGACAATGGCTGACTCTCCCCATTAGGGTCCCCCTGAGCAGCACTGGACCCCCGAGAGACACTTGGGACCTCAGAGAGTGCCCATGGCTGAGACCCCCCTGAGCCACCACAGAACCTCTGATCTCGTGAAGTGCTGGGGCCATCGAAGCCCCTTGGGATCCTAGAGGTATTGGGGCATCCCCAGCCATTCATACCCTGGGAAGTGTAGAGGGATTCCTGGTCCCCCAGATGCTGCATTGCCCTTTGGATCTCCCAGTCATTCTGCCTGGAACTCTCACAGGGTCGGGGTCCACGCCAGTCACGTGAAGTCATCCTGTGGCCACAGTCCTCCTCTTTGGGTTCCAGATGCTTCTTCTTCCTGGTGGCTTTGCCGGAGCGCCGTGGTGGCTCTGCAGACTTGGAGGCCTCTGCAATAGTGGCACTTGCCTGGGGGGCAGCTGCTGTCACCATCAGGATGGTGGGCACTGCCTTACATGCTGATGAGGCATTCACCTCAGGAAATGGAACCCAGGGAACTGCAGGCAGGGCCTCTACACAGGCATAAGGATCCTGCAGAGCAAATGGCAGTGATTTGGGGCTCTCTGAGGTGGCAGATGGACCTCTAAAGGCATTAGAAGAGGCAGGCTGAAAATGAGAGGTAGATGGAAAGACCCTTGAGGTGGCAGCTAAGTTCTCTGATGTGGCAGGCAAGTTTCTCCAGGCAGTTGGCAGGTAAGCCCTGGAAGCTGATGCTGCCCTTGGAGCACAGAAGGTGGCACCAATGATCATGCGATCTTTTGGAGGGCCCTTTCTGTCCCTTGCAGAGGACCTACGATCTCTAGCAGGGCCCCGAGATTCTAGAGAAGAGGGGCCAGGTTCTTCTGATGGAGTCGTGAGTGATCTAGTGGGGCCCCTGGGAAAATTTGTCGGTGCTCTGGAGGCTCCAGGCTGTGCCTGCAAGGTGGGGGGTGGGCCTTGCCAGGAAGGCTGCAGTTGTATTGAGGGCAGTTCTGCCTGCAGGCCTGTGGCTTGGGCCTGGTGGGTAGGCCTCCGACTTTGCCTGGTTCTGCGGGAGGCTGGAACTCCCCGAAAGGGCCGCTGCTGCTGCTCCACATGTGTGAGCTGAGTGGCCTGCTCCTGGGCCTCCTGGGCAGGCACGGGCTGCCAGAAGTGAGTGGGTACCCTGGGTGCCTGCCAGCCCATTGACTGGGCCTCCTGTACCTCCTGGAACTCCAATGACACCGGGAGCTCCTGTGGCTCTGGGAGCTCCTGTGGCACCTGGAGCTGCTGTGGCACTGGGAGCTCCTGTGGCACTGGGAGCTCCTGTGGCACCGGGAGCTGCTGTGGCACCGGGACCTCCTGTGGCACTGGGAGCTCCTGTGGCACTGGGAGCTCCTGTGGTACTGGGAGCTCCTGTGGTACTGGGAGCTCCTGTGGTACTGGGAGCTCCTCTGGCACTGGGAGCTCCTCTGGCACTGGGAGCTCCTCTGGCACTGAGAGCTCCTGTGGCACCTGGAGCTCCTGTGGCAGCTGGGGCTCCTGTGGCACCGGGGGCTGGCCTTTGGGGGCCTGCCAGATGATGGATGGGCAATGCACACCTCGGGGACCAGACTGAGGGCCAGCCTGGGGCACAGGAATTGGGATAGATAGTTGTCCTGGCAACACTGGCTGGGGCACCTGTGGGCCTGTCTGTGGCACCAAATGTATCTGAGTAACTTGTGGTGCTGTAGGCACATGGGGTGCCCCTGGTATCCTGGGGATCAGCAGACGAGCATGTGGAGCCTGACGAAGTGGAGGTGGGGGTGGCAGGACTTGCCACAGGTGAGTCTGACTTGTTATGCCATGTGGAGTTTGTCTGATAGGTAGAGGGGCCTGGCGGATCAATGGTGGGGCTTGCCGCATCACTGGTGGGCCATGACGGATTGCAGGCGGCATCTGGCGGAGNATTGAAGGTGGTCCAGGTCGAATGGGTACTGGACCAGTCCGAATAGGTGTGGCCCCTTGGCGCACAGGAGAGGCCTGCCAGGCTATTGTGGGGGCCTGCCAAGAGACCTGCGTGCCCTGCCAGTTTAAGGGCGTCCCCTGCCAACCCTGGGGGTTCACCTGCCAGTTGGGTGTGGTGGCTTGCCAGCCTGGGGCTGTGGCCAGTTGCACCTGTGGGGTTGATGGGGCAGGGGGAACCTGTTGAGGAGCCCTTATGACTTGAGACTGGATTTGCAGGATCAAAGGCTGACCCTGTGGGGCCCATGAAGTCAGAGGCTGCCCTGGGGGCAACACTGACTGTGCCATTGGTGCTCCTGACACTGGAGGCTGAATGATTGGAGCTCTGGCACCTGGAGGATGGATCATCATGACACCAGGACCTGGAGGTTTGGCCATTGTAGTTATCGAAGGTGAAGGCTGGGTCATCAAGGCAGCCGGTGGAGCAGGCTGGACCATCTGAGCTCCTGGAGCAGGAGGCTGGACCATCAGGACTCCCTGTGTCAGGTGCTGGGTCATCAGGACTCCTGGAGTTGGTGGCTGGGCCATCGGTGTCGCCGGAATTGGAGCGTGCGGCATTGAAGTTCCAGGTGGGGGAGGATGGACCATCGGGGTTCCAGGAGGCAGAGGATGTACCATCGGGTTCCCAGGTGGAAGAGGATGGGCCATAGGGGTCCCAGGAAGAGGGTGCGCCATTGGGGTCCCAGGAGGAGGAGGGTGTGTCATTTGGCTTCCTTGGGGAGGAGGATGAGCCAAAGGGGCCCCCGGGACAGAAGGATGAAGCATCAGGACTCCCGGAGTTGATGGCTGGGCCACTGGGGCTCCCGGGGGGGGCGGATGGACCATCAAGACTCCAGGAGTTGGAGGCTTGGCCATCGCCCCCCCCAGAGGGGGAGCCTGGACCATTGGGGCCCCAAGAGCAGGAGGCTGGGCCAGCTGAGCCACTGGGGCAGGCAGCTGGCCCTCTGGAGCCTCCCAGGCAGTCTGAGGAGCCTGCCAAGAAGCCAGGGGAGCCTGCAAGTCCGCCGGAGGTGGATCCCAAGGGACTGGAGGAGCCCGGGAGGAAGCAGGCGGAGCCCGCATCAGTACCGTAGGGCGGCTATGGACTGGAGGCACAGGGGATTCCGGAGGGCTAGAATCACCCAGATTCGTACTTAGCTGCGACACGTCCCTTGCTTGACCGCTGGCGGCTCGTCTCCGATTGCTGCGCTTTTTCTTCCAGTGTTGAGCATGCCGACGTGGCGGTCCCGGCGGTCCCGGCGGTCCCGGCGGTCCCGGCGGTCCCGGCGGTCCNGAGCATGCCGACGTGGCGGTCCCGGCGGTCCCGGCGGTCCCGGCGGTCCCGGCGGTCCCGGCGGTCCCGGCGGTCCGGGAGGTCCCGGCACCGTCTCCATCGCGAGCGGACCAGGAAGCCAGCGTGGACCGGCTGGCTCCGCCGCTCCCAGAGACTGCTGCGGGTTCCCTCCACGGCTCTCAGCGAGCGCTGCCCGGCTGGCACGGCAGCGCTCAGCGAGTGCTGGCTGGATCTCTCCGTAGCTCTCAGCGAGCGCTGCCTGGCTGGCACCAGCTCTCAGTCAAGTGCCTGGCTTACTCAGCAGCGTAGCTCGCAGTTTGCAGCTCACAGCTCGCAGTGAGTGCGGACTGGCTCTGCAGCTCTCCGCAGTAAGAAGGAGGGGGGAGGGGGTTCAATCCCGCCCCTTCCCCGCCCCCGACCACCACAAGTGGATTGTGCAGAGGGGCGTCTACCAAAGCACTGACTAACACANGACTCAATCTCCTGCTCTATAGTTTCCCAATTCAGCTAGTTCAACCTCTTTAAGCATGAGTTTACATAGGCAAACGACGGGGACGGATTTATACTTCAGAAAAATCACTGTGCTGCATTACGAAGTGGGGACAGACCACTAGCAACATGGAACATGTCCAAAGGTGGGGGCGGTGGTGTGGTCTGAGCTCAGAAATGAAGCATATTGACGTAAGAGGGACTAGGGAGCTATACCAGACAGCTATTACAAGTTAACGAAGGTTTAGAAAAATGGAGAGTATATTCATGTATCTGTCTCGGAAAAGTATGAATTTCCAGGGTAGTTTATTCTTTCAGGGGTATGGAGGGCAGGAGGCACAGGGTAAGAGAGATTGATAAGTACTTGCCAGTCATGGGGCAGCCAACCTGGGATACCGTAGGTGCTCTCATATAACTGTATTCATTCAATTGGGAGTCAAATTTGTCCATTTTTTAAAAATCAAAACAGAGCAACAGTAGTGAACATAGTTGCAAAAGAATATGTTAAGAGAGAAAAAAAATTAAAGTAATCTAGAAGAATAGTACTGACTGCATCGTAGAGACAGGCAGAAAAAAATGAGTCAATTAGAGAGGAAAGAAAAGAAATCTTGGAAGTTAAATAACAGAAATTCATGGAGGCGGCATTTTTAATATGGGGGAATCCACCTGTGAAGTGGGTGAGATGAGTCAATAGACTGTGAAAGACATTTTAAAAATCAAAAATGAAGCAACGAGCCATAAAATAGCAAATAGGCTAGCAGAAACTTACAAATATATCTAAAAAATTAGAGAATACAGGAAACTTTCTGAAAATCAGCTCAACAATATGACATATGCTATGTTAACAGATAAAACAGGAGACATCAAAATTACTGTGTATTGGATTTTTCTTTCTTCTGAAAATTAAGTAGCAATCTCAGTTTAGTTGGGCAAATTTCTGGATATTTACAAGGTAATTAAAATTATGGTTCATTTAGAAGGGGCTGTTTGCCGCCTAGGGCAAGAGTCCAATGTGAGGAAAGGAAACCACAAGGGGGCAGAAGAGGATGATGAAGGCTGTACCCCACTCCTAAGATACCCTTAACAAGTGTTCCTTAAATTTTTATTTGTGGGTCCTAAAGAAGAAATGTGCTCCAGGACTACTATTTCTGAAATTGAGAAGAATTTGGGACTCATATTTNAGAGAACATCTGGTCATTAAAAGCATGTCACAACAGTAATTCTTGATGATCTCTCACTTTTCTATACATGTGTTCATGACAGAAATAGCCTTCTGTAGAATGAATACTGCATTGCTGTCCTGGATTTCTGTCCTTATCTCAGGTTCATAGTCCCCATCCATACAGGAATTGAGACATAGGGGATCAGAATCCTTTGAGAGGAATCGACAATAGACACATAACCCCTTTGCTCTCTATTATCTGCTCTGCCACATGGCTGTTTCTAACTGTGAATGGTTTGATGAAAATTGGTTCATTTTCCTCATATGCTAACTCACGTAAATAAGCAAATCAGATTAAGTTATCCCACTAACTAGAATTGTGACAGATTTGACTTTCAGTATGCCAAAGTGTAGGTCACCCCACATGGCAAATGATATTCAGTAGGGCATGGTTATTCTCACTGACTTTGACATCAATGAATAGTTCTGCCATAGGACATCAACTCCTACCAAAACTGTTTCATAAAAGAGCATCTGATTATGTAAACAGACAACATACAAGCCAGAAATGATTAGGAATTATTCAGGGAGACAAAGAAAAAGATGTAGGTATAATTAGAAGCAAATGATAAATAACTCACAACCTGTACGCAAAAAAACATATTGGTTACTCTTTGGTAACATATGTCAATGACAGAAAAAATGAGAATTCAGTATTTCGAGATTGTAGAGGGGCCAATAAATGTGAACACTTTCACAAAATACAGATCTGTATATGCTGAGTGATTAGAATTCTCCATCTCAAATCATACCCAGATACCAAGGAGCATATGGTTCCCTTCTGAAACTGACCATATTAAAAACATAAAAATTCAAGTGTCTCCA
>LZPO01098114.1:23424-34519 GCA_001675575.1 Neotoma lepida
AGAATGAGGAGCAAGAAAAGGAGACAGAGAGGAGGATTGCAGGGGCAGACACACAGCCAGCCAGGGAGTAAGAAGGAAAGAAAGATATATAGAATAAAGTAAAGTTAAAAACCCAGAAGCAAAATGTAGTTAAAGAGAAATGGGACAACTTATGTTAGAAAACTTGTCTCGAAACAAGCCAAACTAAGGCTGAGCATTCATAAGTAAGAATAACTCTCCATGTATTTATTTGGGAGCTGGGTGGCAGGCTCCCAAAGAGTAAAGAAAAAACCAATTACAGGCTTCCTGTTCCTGCATGGAGAAACGGACCTGTAACAGAGGCCAGATGACCACTGTCAATGAATCTGTGGAAGACAGAAACCCTGCTCTCAACCTGCTTGCACAGGATCCCCAGACTCTGGCTTGGTTCATCTGTCTATCCCTCATTTCTAATGACGTCACCCTGGCATTCACAGGTTCTGTTCCCTAAATTCACTATTCACACATTGTTTGCAAGTGTTGAGTCACCATTCCTAGAGAAAAAAATCAAAGTTAGTTTCTTATGAGCTCTGGCCACAATGTTGTCTTCAACTAGTCAAGTCATTGAAGGAGGATCNGCCTTTGTTTTCCAGATGGCCTAATTTCATCTGATCCCTCTTCACACACATTGTCTCCACAGATGCACACTGCCTCTGCTCTTAGGAACATGACTGGACATATGGCAGCAGTGTGCTTGGAATTGATTTTAGTCATGAAATTCTCAATTTAAAACAAAGCTCAAAAGAGTGTAAATGTGGAATTAAACAAACTGTGAAATGAGAACTTGTGTATAGAGTAAGAAACTCAAATAAATGTCAGTGAGTGATGGTCGGCATTGTTAATCCCAGCACTTGAGAAGCAGAGGATGTATAATTTCCCTGAGTTCCTGGCCATCCAGGGCTACACAATGAAAACAAGTTTCTCATAACAAAAAACTGACCAAATAAATATTTAAACAAACATTCTAAANCTCTAAGAAGTGAATTGTACAATTATGTCTAGGAATATGTGTATGGGATATTGGAAAAATTTCACCACCTTGGCCATTTCTGTCTGAATGAGAAGTATGAAAATCTAGACNCTGAAAAAGGATCCAATATAATTACCACTATATTAAGCCTTACCAAGATTGGACAATTTGAACTGAAGCACCAGTAATCTTGAAGGCATTTTTTATGAGTGTGTCACTGTTGTGTACACATGTGAGAGCCAGATTTCAACATCAGAAACCTTACTCTACCATTCTGCCAACTCAGTTTTGTAAACACAGTGTCTTAGGGACATGGTATAGCCAATTTGGAAAGACATATTACTACTTTGATCCCAAGTTTCTGCATCCCATGTATTGGGATCACACACTAGTGTCTTAAGCCATATTTTTAAGTGTGTGNTGAGGTTCCAACTCAGACCTCATGATTACAATGTAAGCACCTCCTGACTGAGCCATCTCCAAGACCAGGGTATTTTAAGTTCTTGCCCAAATTTCAATTCTCTAATCTCTCTGCCACCATGTAAATGAATTAAATTTAAGTATTTCCATCAAACCACAAATGGGTTTATATTACATTATTCATGCTAGTTTAGAGCATTGGATATTATCCCTTGTAAGGATTTTGTTGGGGGCAGTACATTCTCACGAATAATAAAACTAATAAAAGCTACAATACCTTCCCAGTACTTCTTCCCAAATGCAAATGACTGTCTTCCTGACTTGGCCATCTCTCACCCCAGGAACTCACCTTGACAGGAGGCTCTAGGCACTCATCAGAGAGACTCTCCATGGACCTCCGTGTATGTCTGTCACTTGATTCCCANTTCTCTTTCAAAGCAAATCTGTCCTTGTAGTTTCCAGTTGTAAGAAACAACTCCAAGACCAGTTGAGAAATCATCTGCTCCTGCTCTGCTTTTCTGGCTACAACCACAAAGAAAACATCTCCCAGAATCTTTGCAGCCCTTGCTTTGCACAGAAGCCACTGTTATTTAGGGGAAAGTTGAGCTGTGTACCTGAGGAGTTAGAGATCTCTTCTCCAGTCTGATTTGAAATGAACTCTGCATTGTCTAGTTCAAGGTCATTTGTTGGTGACTCTGGCTTAAAAGTTTCTTTGAGCTGTGAAGCCATTCTGGTGAGGATCCTCAGGAAGATTCAACCATGACAGTTCTGTATCTGTCTTGTGACTTGAGGATCTGTTTCAACAATCTGTGGATGTGTAGAAGCTATGAATTAAAAAGAGAAGAGACACATGATTAAAGTAAAAAAATTAACTGAGAGTTCTGTTATAATTGGTTTCATTGTTACCTGACAGATGCATAAAAAACAGCAGCAAAAACAAGCAAGTAAACAAAACAGAGAAACTAAACCTTTTCAGATGATTCAGTCATAGATGGAATCCTAACTCAGGCCCAGTTCTGTGTCTGAGGTGCAATGCTTCTCTAGAACGAGAACACATTCTAAGCAAACATTGCAAGTCATTGTAGTGAAAGGGGACAGTACCACACTGACAGGGAGTATCATCAAGATTTGCATCTACCTCCCAGGAATTCTGATCCTGTGCTCTCATATAGTGTTCATTCCAAACTTGTTAAAAGCTCCTGTTTTCCAGAGAGTTTTGATTCAAAATGCTGCAGTGAACAGGGGAAAACCTTTGGCAGTGCAGTTAGATGGAAGGCAGTTAACAGGAGGTGTCTGCCGCACAACATAGCAAAGACAGGCTGAACCAGGCTCAGCTGTGTAGGCAGAGAGAGTGCCTATATTTTGTTTTGGGAAATCATGATGTTTGATAGACATGATGCGAGGACTCTAGTCTGGGGAGAAAATAAATCTGTGTGGTCAAAATAAGTAGTTTTTTTCTTTTTTTTGGTGTTTGCTTGTTTTTGCATAAAGGTGTCTTGTAAGCCAGTCTGCTTATGAACTCACTAAGTAATTGAGCATGACCTTGAACTCTAATTCTATGACTTCTACCTCCCCAGTTCTGGGGTTCCAGAGCTGTTTCACTACTTCAAGCAACCTCTTTTGTGTTAGTCTATTTTGTTTTATTTTGTCTTTTTGATGCAGTGTCTCTCTATACACTCCTGGCTGTCCTGGAACTTACTATGTAGACCAGACTGGCTTCATACTCACAGAGATTCACCTGCCTCTGTACTTTGAGTGCTGGGATTAAAGGTGTGTGCCACTGTCCTAGTTATAATTTTCATTGCTGTGAAGAGACACCATGACCACAGCAATTCTTACAGAGAAAACATTTAATTGGGGTGATTCACTTACAGTTTCAGGGGTTCAGTACATTATCATCATGACTTGGAACATGGAGGCGTGCAGGCCTATGTAGTACTAGAGCTGAGAGTGCTACATCTTGCAGGCAACAGGAAGTCGACTGACACACTGGGCAGTAAGTATTCTGAGCATAGGAAAACTCAAAGCCTTCCCCACAATGACACACTTCCTCCAACAAGGCCACACCCATTCCAACCAAGCCACACCTCCTAATAGTACCACTCCCTATGAGATTATGGGGGCCAATTATATTCAAACTACCACATTACACTCCCTGTCCCTCATTCGCTCATAATAATATCAAAACACAAAACACATTTAGTCCAACTTTAAAAGTCCCCATAGTCTATCACAGTCTCAACAATGATTAAAAGTCCAAAGTTCAAAATCTCTTCTGAGATTCATACAGTCTCTTAAATGTAATCCCCTATAAAATCAAAATAAAAAACAGAGCACATACTTCCAACATATAATGGCACAGGATATACAATACCATTTCAAAACATAGGAAAGGGGGCATAGTGATGAAATACTGGATCAAAGCAATACCAAAAAAACAGCTGAGCAAACACCAAATTATGCACCTTTATGTCTCATGTCAAAATGATCTTCAGATGTCCAATTCTGTTCAACTTTGTTGACTGCAACACACTTCCTACTCTTGGGCTGGTTCCATTCCCTGTTAGCAGCTCTCCTTGGCAGGTATCTCACAATTCTGGCATATTTAACATCTTGGGTTCTCCAAGGCAATTCAGGCTTTCACTTCACAGCTTCACTCAATGGCCTTTCTAGGCCTCCATTCAAGGACACCCCTGACACAGGCCTGGTCTCAGCAGCTTTCCTTAGGCTCAGAGGCAAATTCCATGATCCGTTTCTTCTATCCTTAACTCTAAAGCCAGAACTCCATGGTTGAAGCTGCCAAATTCTGCTCCTTACTGNGTTGGAACATCGCCCCCCACCCCCACTTTAAATAACATCTTCACCAGCTTTCTGTCTTTCAATGCCTGAGTTTAGCTGTCCTCTGTAAACCAGGCTGGCCCCAAACTCAGTGATCTGCNATCCTCTGCCTTCCCAGTGCTGGAATAAAGGTTTGCCCTACAACACCCAGCTCTAAGCTTTTTTCAGTTCCTTTTCACAAATTGCAAATTTATATGGGTGAGATCTTGCTTAGTGGTCACTATTACCTTTATTCCATTTCTCAATCTGTTTATGTCCTTTAACACAGGATTTAGCTCCATTCCACTTCTTGGTGTTCTTTTTTTTTTCTCAAAATTTACATTTGTATTTTACCCTGCTCAGTTTGCTCCTTTTCATTATAAATCTTCATTATAGTTACCAGAGTCTATACTAGGCTGTTTCGAGATTTCTTCTACCAGCAGAATTAATCCCAAACTCTTCAATTTAGCCTCAGGAAGACTCTGGATAAGATGGAAAAGCAGCCACTTTCTCCACCAACATATCACAAGAATGAACTTTGGGCAACATAATAAAATTCTTCTCCTTTGAAACCTCTTGATATAGCCTTCACCACCACCACCCCGTAGTCCGTCAAATCACTGTCAGCACCACTTTTTTCCACGCTCCTCCTAGTATGGTCCATTAAGCAGCACTTAAAATGTTCAACTGCTTTTCTAATTCACAGTCCCCAAGTCCATATTACTCCAAATAAACACCTGGTCAGGCCTATCACAGCAATACCCCAGTCCCTGGTACCAACTTCTGTCTTAAGAGTTTTTATTGCTGTGAAGAGACACCATGACTTTTATAAGGAAAACATTTAACTGGGGTGGCTCACTTTCAGTTTCAGAGGTTCTGTCCATTATCATCATGGCAGGGAGCATGGTGGCATTCATGCAGACATGGTACTAGACCTGAGAGTGCTACATCTTCCAGGCAACAGGAAGTTAACTGACTCACTGGGCAGTACCCTGAGCATAGGAAACCTCAAAGCCTGCCCCCACAGTTACACACTTCCTCCAACAAGGCCATACCCACTCCAACAAAGCCACATCTCCTAATAGTGCCACTCCTTATGAGATTGTGGAGGCCAATTACAATCAAACTACCACAGCCACCATGACTGGTTCTCTAAATCACTCTATTTGTTAGGTTGAATTGTATGCTGTGAAATTAATATGTTGAAGTTTTAATCACAAACACTGTGGTCTGAATTCAAAAAACTTCTTTACCTCAGCACAAAAGACGGAACCCTATATGCCATAATCCCAAAGGAGGCTGGAAGTTCAGTGATTAAAAATTCTGAAATCTAAAGTCCTCTAAAACCACAACACTGAAAATTTTGAGTGTTGAAATCTCTATGAGAATAGCAGAATATCATCAGGAGTCATTTTTATATTAATCTTAAACAGCTTTACCCTAGGTCTCTGGCCATTTAGTCTCTGGTTCTTGCTTACTCAAGCAGTGTCAGGTATGGGCTTCTTCTCACAGAGTGGGCCTTATGTCAAATCAGGTGTTGGTTGGCTGTTCCCACAAGTTTGTGCCACAATTGCCCTAGCATATTTTGCAGGCAGGACAGATTGTAGGTCAAAGATTTTATGGCTGGGTTGGTGTCCACATTTGTCTTTTGGTATTCTGCAGAGTACCTTCCTGCCAGGGACCAGCCTCAGCAGTTTTGAGGGTCTCAAAGGAGAGGAATATCTGGTGGGCACAAGTGAAGACCCAGACACGTGTATTGATGCAAGCTGATGAGTCTCACCAGGTCTCGAGAGTCTGGGTTCTGCAATGCTCTCTCAATCTGATTCAATCCCAGTCTTTTATTGTGTAAAATCGTAAGGAAAATGGGGGATGAGATAATTCAACAGATGATTGGGTTTTTTCAAATTATTCAGAAATTTTTCTCAGAAATCAGCAAGGCATACCCGCAACCCTTAAATAGTTTCCCAGGCAGAGAGCCAAAGCCATTTCTGCTTAACTATTAAAAATTACAAATATCTCTTCATCTGAGGTCAACTGACCCAGAGGTTCACTATGTGCAGTTTCTCAGAAAGGACAGAAATACAAGCAGTGGTTAAAGTGCTAGACAGCCAAGTTCCTCTTTCAGCCAGACTCCAGTTCCTACTCTCTCCCCTTCTCCCATCCCCCGTACCTTCTTCCCTCATCCTATGCCCCCATCCGCTCCTCAGAGGGGGTAAGGCCCCTTTGGGGGAGTCTACAAAGTCTGGCATACCAAGTTCAGGCAGGACCCAGCCCCTCCCCCCCTGCATCAAGGCTGAATAAGGTATCCCACCATAGGGAATGGGCTCCAAAAAGCCAGTTCATGCACCTGGGATAAGTCTTGATCCCACTACCAGGGGGCCCACAAACAGATCAAGCCACAAAACTGTCACCCACATTTAGAGGATCTAGTTCAATCCCATGCATGTTCTCCAGCTGTCAGTCTGGAGTCCTTGAGCTCCCACTAGCTCGGGTCAGCTGTCTCTCTAGTTTTCTCCTTCATGCTCTTGACCTCCCTTGCTCATAGGATATCTCGTCCCTCTCTTGAACTGAACTCCAGCTCAGCCCAGTGCTTGGCTGTGCATCAGTGCATCTGCTTCCATCAGTTACTGGATGTAGGTTCTATGGTGACAATTAGGGTAGTCACTAGTCTGATTACAGGGAGAAAGCCAGCTCAGGCATCCTCTCCACTATTGCTAGGAGTCTTATCTGGGATCATCCTTGCGCAGTTCTGGGAATTTCTCTAGCACTAGTTTTCTTCCTAACTCCATAATGGCTCCCTCTATCAAGATATCTCTTTCATTGCTCTCCTTCTCCATCCCGCCCCCAACTTGGCCATCTTGATCCCTCATGTTCCCATCCCTCAGACCCTTCCTTCTATTCCTTCTCCCAGTTTGCCCAGGAGATCTTAACTATTTCCCCTTCCTGGAGCCTCCATGCCTGTCCCTTTTAGGGTCCTCCTTTTTACCTAGCTTCTTTGAGGTTGTGGATTGTAGCCTGGTTTTGATGCCAGCTTTTTAACAGCTGTATAATATACCATTGTGTAAATGTACCACATTTTCTGTACCCACTCTCTGTTGAAGGAGAACTAGGTTGTTTCCAGTTTCTNGCTATGATTAATAAAGCCACAATGAGCGTGGTTGAGCAAGTGTTCCTGTTGTCAGGTGGATAATCCTGTGAGTATATGCCCAAAAGTAGCATACCTGGATCTTGAGGTATACCAATTCCCAACTTTCCAGAAGGCTTCTCTTATAATCTTCCACATTCCTCAACTTTCTAATCCTCTTCTACTGCCTACCCACTGAATTTTATTTTCTTTCTCCTTCTTAAGAACAACAAAAGTAAAGACAAAAGCAAATGGGAAAAATGTCACCGAAATAATATAGTGTCCAGCCTGTGCTGGCCAACTATTCCTGGTATGAAGCCTGTTCTTGAGTGTGGTTAATATACGCAGTGTCACTCCATTGAAGGGAACTGATTTTTTTTCTCCTAGCAAGTTTCAATTGTAAACAGCTTCTTGGTTAAGGGTAGAAATTTAACAAATTTTCATCAAAGATAGAATGAAACTGCAAGAAGAAAGGAAGCAATGAATAAATGGATAAAGGAAAGAATGAATAAATAAGGGAAAGAACTTTAACTTAATGAAGGATAACCTTTGGGATCTTGTACAAGTGATTAGATTTTTACAGGATGCTCTTCTGCACCCAGTAGTGAACAACCTCCAATTCTTGTTAAATAATTCAATTCTAATCACAGCAATATGGTGAAGTCCTCCTACCCATGTAAGTCTCAAGTTTATGATTATCCATGTCTTGACTTGAAAATAATTCCCATCTGCATGCTGTATGATGTCACAATAGCAAGTGCTGGGCTGAGAGGCTGAGTCTGTCCTGTGTTGAGATGAGACTCTGGGCCCTGATTTATAGTTTATTATTCCGTGGTCTATTCCATGGCAATTCCCAGCTCAACTCTAGATCCATAACACCATCTACACAGGGAGTTGATAAAATTTCTGAATGACTTTCTACCAAATAAATGTCAGTACAAAGGTGTCCACATCACTGGAGCAAATCCAATGAAACAATTAGGAGTTGCTGCAAGCTGCAAAAAATATATAAAGTAGGATTTCAGCTGATTATGACAAAGCTAATACCTGGAAAAAGCCAAGGGCCTTCTAGGGGTCAAACTGAGGCTCAAGGAGTCTTGGTGATATTGGCTTTTGATTATTAGCCATTTCCTACTATGAATTTCTCTGTGCTATTGTAGCTTTTCCATCATTTACTGACACCATTTCCCTTCTACTAAAGGAATATCAGAGATACCTCTGTACTCTCTAAGAACAGACTTAAGCATCCAAGGTCAAATGAAACAACTCCTGTTTCCTAGGTCAGGTGGACAGCTTTATTTCTTGTGCAATTTTAGCTGAGACCCTTATACTGTCTTATGAACATTGTAGACTTCTAATTTCTTACCTAACCATCTCTAGGAATGTAGATTGGGCACATACGTTCCCTTTTTGATATACTAACTGGTATTAGCCCTCAGCTGACCTCCTCCTTTAACCACTCCATTTTCAGGTTGTAAAAGAAAGCCTGATGGTCACTGCCTGAGGAGAATTCTTACCTGCCTTTATGACCTTGCAGGAATTCAGGCCTGGTGACTTGGCTTAGGGGGAGGATTACGATTGCTTGGGTTTAAAACAATATAGCTCAGAGAACTGAGGGATGGAGAACTTAGAGGTATAGGGACCAGAGAGGAATGAACTAGAGGGAAGAAGAATTAGATTGAGGGGCTAGAAGAGAGTATTAGAGGAACATAATGGAAGGTAAAGGAGAACCAGATGGGGAAGAACAAGATGAGGAAGAAGGAGATGGGAGAGAGCTAAGATGGGAAGGAACTAGATGGATGATGACCTAGAAGGGACAATGAGAGCAGAATAGAAGCTGCATAGAGAGAGAACTTATCAGAATAAAGTGTGTGGACAAAGGAGTTTCAGGTACATAGACTCATTTTATTTCATCAAAGAATAAATTATCGGCTGGTTATAGAATTTTCCTGGACTCTGGGAAGGGACTGTCGAGGGGCTGGACCCCCCCTAGCACCCATTAAGGAGAAATTATGAAGAAAATATCACTGTAAGCCCTCAGTTTACAAGGTGGAACGCAGAAGGCACAAAGGGACAATGCTAAGACTATGAAGTCGGCTGTGTTGCCTTGATGAAAATGGGACAAACTGAGAGCTTTTCCACAATGCTCAGACATCCTTGGAGATTTGTTAACTCTGAGGAACAACTGAATTAATAGACATGAAAAAAATAGATGCAGTAGATAACCTTTGTTTCCCTTTCTTTAAACTACATTTTCTAAAAGACAGATTAATCTACCTAGATGGCTTAATCCAGTTGTTATTCATTTTTTTTACAAACAATACTGCACTCTTTTCTATGTTTATAAAATAATTTATATGGATAGTTAAATGTGTAGCCTCCCACTTAGAGTTTTTGCTCTGAACTTCCTGATAAGTGGAATGTAGTGCACACATGCATATGTTTGCTGGTACAAACTTCAGAGCAGATTATGTTTATTGGAGTAAGTTTTANTAATTTTTTGAGAATATCATATATACATACAATGTACTTTGAACATGTTCACCACCTTACCTTTGCACGTAAGTCCTCTGGATTTACCCCCACATCCCAACCTCTCCCAATTTCATGTCCTCCATGTTGTATAACCCATCAAATCCAATTTCTGCTCTCCATATACTCAAAGGTGTGTGAGACCATCCACGACGCTTGCTTGATCTACTAGGGGCCACACCCTTAAGGAAACCTAACTCTCTCAGCCTAGAAGCCATGAACTGTCCATAGCTCCTCAGTCAGGGCTTGGCTCTCAAGAAACCTTTCCTATGCTAGAATGTTGAGTAACCTGATCTTGTACAGGCCTCATGAAGGCAACCCAGTTGTTGTGGGTTCATGAGTGCNGTGTTCCTGTCATAGACAGTAGATACTGTTTTTCCCTGATCCTCCCTGACATCTGCCTCTNTCAGTCTTTCCTACCCCTTTTCCATGATGTTACCTGAGTCTTGTGGTGAGGACAATGACACAGATAACCCACTTATGATAGATATTACAGAGTCACTTATTCTTTTGTCAGTGCAATAACCACTTTCTAAGTACAGAGAAACTTCTGTGATGCGTTCTGAGTGTTGAACTAATCTAGGGATATAGATATATAAATTCAAAGGGCAGTTTGACACTGTGTCCACTTACAAAAATAATAGCAGTAATTTCATCCATGGGGATTGTGAGTTCTGGCCAGATTTGCAGCATCAGGCATGTATTTCTTCTTGAGAAGCAAGCCCTAAATCCAACCATTGGTAGATTACCCTTGTGCTACCATTGTACCTATGAGTATGTCTTATTATGCCAGTCAAGGATTAATTATCTCTTGGGTTTTTATGTCAATTATTATAACATATGCATTTATCTCCTAATGGTTAAGCATGCATTTTAAAGTTGGGTAACATTTACCATTCTGACCATTCAAAATGTGGACTTTTATTAAATGACAGATTGTTATAATTAAAGTCTTATTTGGGGGTGTCAAGTTGACAATATGGACTAGCAAGGTTACTCTTCGTTGCCCATATAATTGTGAGACTGTTTCACAGAGGTTCAACTCAGGGAAGAAAAACCTATTTTGAATCTGCGTGATACCGTGCCATGCCATAGGCTGATGTAGAGTCTTAATAAAAAGGGGCAAAGGAAAAAATGAACTGTACAAGGCCTTCCCATCACTACTGTGAACTCAGCATTAACATACGCCTTATGCTCTCTCATCACAACTCCAT